>JAJHSJ010002174.1:0-36100 GCA_021015155.1 Magnolia officinalis | reverse complement strand
CTCTTTTGAATTTTAAGCATGTTTTACAGGGCATTACTCCAACGAGGTATCCATGATGGATGGGGCACAGTTTGGGTAAGGCTATGAAACAAGACAAGCGGGGTTGGTAATTCAGCTTCTCAATCCTACTCATTTAGCAAATTCTACTCTTGAAACTGACCCTTTCTTACAAGTTTACTTGAGCATTTTAGGATGTTTTCAGGAACCTATGGATTTCCACCAAACCGTGATCACAACCACAATATTGTCCTTCATCCTCATTCCAAACTCGTTTGTGTTAGTCCATATCGGTATCCCTATTTTTAAAAATCTGAAATTGAAAAACTTGTTAATGACATGCTTGCCTCAAGTATTATTCGTCCTAGCCATAGTCCTTTTCTTCTCTGGTTCTTTTAGTTCGTAAACAAGATGGTAGTTGGCGTCTTTGTGTTGACTATCATGCTTTAAATAAAGAAACCATTAAGGCCAAATTTCCTATTCCTATTGTTGATGAACTCCTAGATGAATTGCATGGGGCAACTATTTTTAGCAAGTTGGATTTACATTCCGGGTATATCAAATTCGTGTTAATCCTGATGATGTCCCAAAAACGGCATTTCGTACACATGAAGGATATTACGAGTTTCTCGTAATGCCTTTGGGTTGACAAATGCCCGGCTACTTTTCAATCTCTCATGAATCATATTTAAAACCTTCTTGAGAAAATTCATCTAGTTTCTTTGATGACATTCTTATCTATAGCACCAACTTGGAAGAACATCGACACCATTTAGCCACGGTGCTGGAGATTTTACACCAACATCATCTTTTTGCAAACAAATCCAAGTGTGCCTTTGGGTGTCTTGAGATTACATATTTGGGTCACTTAATCTCAAAAGATGGGTCTGGGCTGACCCTAAAAAAATTGAATCCATGTTAAACTGGCCTTTTCCTTCACTCTTAAGTCCTTAAGGGGTTCTTAGGTTTTAAGGGTATTATAGGAAATTCATAAAAGGATATAGATCTATTGCTGCCCCTTGACTTCTCTACTTTAAAAAAAATTCCTTTGAATGGATTCTGCTGCCAAAGATGCTTTCACTGCCCTTAAAGAAGCTGTGACTAACCCCTGTTTTAATTCTTCCCGACTTCACTAAACCCTTTACTATTAGTGTGATGCTTCTGGTATGGTGTAGGTGTTGTATTATAACAGGACAGGCCATTGCCTTTATGAGTCAGGCCATTCTTGGCAAAGCATTGCACCTTTCCACATATGAAAAGGAGTTGTTGGCTTTAGTACTAGCAGTGAAGAAAGGCGGTGTTATGTGTTGGGGCAGACTTTTCGAATACAAACAGACTATCAAAGCCTCAAGTACTTACTTGAGCAGAAGGTGGGTACTCCAATGCAACAAATGCTTACTAAGTTGTTGGGATTTGATTTTATGGTTGAATACCGAAAGGGAAAAGACAATTTGGTGGCAGATGGTCTATCCAGGAAATTTGAAGATGCACCTAGCCAGCTGGCGGCCTTGTCCTTTCCTTCTCCTAGTTGGCTTTCAGATTTGCATGTATCCTACTCCTTGGATCCAAAATTAAAGAAACTCATCTCTAAAACAATCTCCTTGATGTCTCTAAATATCATTTAAAGGATGGCTTGTTGTTTTACAAGGGCAAGCTGTATATTAGTGACTCTACTGCTATCAGGGAGCAGTTGCTTAATTTGGTTCATGGGACCCCTCAAGCAGGTCACTCGGGGCTTCATAAAACTCTTCATCGAGCTAGGGCCAATTATTACTGGAAGGGTATGAAAGAGGATGTCAAAACGTTCATTTGAGAGTGTGATATTTGCCAGCGCAACAAAACAGAAAATCTTCATCCAGCGGGACTCCTCCAACCTTTACCTATTCCTACAAAAATATGGTCAGATATTTCCTTGGACTTCATTGAAGGGCTGCCTCTTTCTAACAGTTTCAGTGTGATTTTGGTTGTGGTGGACAGGCTTAGTAAGTATGCGCATTTCCTTCCAATTGCGCAACCTTACACAGCTTCTAAAATTGGTCAGATTTTTATTGTCAATATTTTCAAACTCCATGGCATGCCCAGTTCTATTGTTAGTGACAGGGATCCCGTCTTCACTAGCCTATTTTGGAAGGAATTGTTCAAATTGCAGGGGACTGAGCTCAAATTTTCTTCCTCTTATCATCCACAAATAGATGGTCAAACGGAGATTGTTAATAAGTGTGTGGAGCACTATTTATGGTGTTTTTCTGGAGATAAACCAAGAGATTGGTCTTGGTGGTTGCCTATTGTAGAGTGGTGGTATAATACGAATGTTCATGCTTCTACTAAAATTACACCATTCGAGGCAGTTTACAGATACCCACCGCCGCCATTGTTGGCTCATTCGCCGGGGACAGCGGCGGTTCAGTCTGTGGAAGACACACTGCAGCGTCGGAACGAGATTTTACGCCTCTTGCGGGGGAACCTACACCTGTCACAAGAAAGGATGAAGCGTTAATTTGCTAATTTAAAACGTACTGAACGGCAGTTCGAAGTAGGCGGACTACGTCTTCCTGCATCTCCAACCGTACAAACAACATTCGGTGTGCAGCACCGCAATCTGAAGCTTTCTCCCCGATTTTATGGTCTTTATCAGATCCTAGAGAGGATTGGGAGTGTCGCTACCGTTTGGATCTTCCATCAACCTCCATCCTTCATCCCGTATTTCATGTATCGTGTTTGAAACGGAAGCTGGGTGCTCGGAATGTGCTGGTCTCTACAATTCCTCCGGTGGCTGTTGATGGTGGGCCGAAGCTGAGCCTGAAGAAATTTGGCAGCGGCGCATGAAGAAGAAGCAAGGGCGAGCTGTGAGTGAACTGCTTGTCAAATGGAAAGGACTTGGGCTCGATAATGCCTCCTGAGTTGACTTCCATTAGCTGCAAAAAGACTTCCCTGACCTTGAGGGCAAGGTCTTCTGATGGGGGAAGGATTGTCAGGGCCTGACTTATGGGCTTGGCCTGGGACGTCAGGCCTTATGCTTAGCTTATTTGACTTAGTCTATTCAGAAGTAGTGGGCTGTTGGTATTTGTCATGTCAGTAGTAGTGGGCTGTTGGTTACGTGTGTTTAATTTCAGTAAGTAGTGGGCTGTTGGTTATTTGTCATGTCAGTAAGTAGTGGCTGTTGGTTACGTGTTGTTTAATTTCAGTAAGTAGTGGGTGTTGGTTATTTGTCATTCAGTAAGTGTGGGTGTGGTTACATTCAGTAAGTAGTGGGCTGTTGGTTACTATTCAGTAAGTAGTGGGCTGTTGGTTATTTGTCATGTTAGTAAGTAGAGGGCTGTTGGTTACGTATTGCTTAATTTCAGTAAGTAGTGGGCTGTTGGTTATTTGTCATGTTATTTAAGTTGCTGTTGTTAATGAAAATGGATCCGGAAGTTTATTCATTATTCGTAATAGGAGGACTCGGCCCCCTCGAAGTGGTTATCTACTTACTTCTGATATCTAGCTCTTTACATTGATCGAGCAGAGAGGGAGAGGTGCATAGAGAGAGAGAGAGAGAGAGAGAGAGAGAGAGTAGGCGGTTGGGAGTGGGAAAGGGCCGAATGAGATAGAATAGGTTTTTTTTTTTTTTTTTTTTTTTTTTTTTTTTTTTTTTTTTTTTATAGAGACCCATTGCCAACGCCCGATTTTAGTTAGCACTGGCAAACGGTCTTCCCCAACCGACTTTATTGTAGTGGTCACTTATACGCGAGCTTTCATATAACCAGAAGTGCTAGGATTCAGCACATTGAGAGAGAGAGAGTGTGTGTCTTAAAATAATTAAAAAAAAAAAAAAAAAAAACTCTCTCCTACACTCACGCCAAAACTTGGGAATTGCAAAATAAATAAATAAATAAATAATCTCTCCAACGCTCATCCATACTCTTGGAATTGCAAGCCGATTTCCCGCGAAAGCCTTTTCATGAAGTTCCTACGCAAGGATTCTATGTGGGGCCCACTATGCTGTTTGTGAGAAAGCCACTCCGTCCATCCTTTTTTGAGATCATTTTAGGACTTTCCACCAAAAACAAGGTGTATCCAAAGCTTAAATGGGCCACACGAAAGGAAAAGTGAGGATTTAGTGACCACTGTTGAAACATTTATATGGCTACGAAAGTTTTGTATCAATTTAAGTTTTCAGTGTTTTCATTTCATCTCAGTGAAAATGACCTTACAAACAGTTTGGATGGAATATAAACATCAAGGCGGAGCCTAGGAAGGTTTCAATGGTAAGCATTCCTTTCCCCACTATTTCATCTCGTATGGCCCACTTGAGTTTGGGATCCTCCTCATTTTTGGTGTAATGTCCTGAAATGATATCTAAAAACGAATAGACTAGTTGGATTTCACACAAACATCACGGTGGGCCCTACACAGAATCCTTGCAAAGGAACTTCATGGGAAAGGCTTTATCAGGAAGTCCGCGTCCCCTGGAATGGGAAACATTGGCTACTGCCCCTGCCACCTGCCAATGGCAGGGGGGAGTAAGTATTCAAATAAAATCCTCAAGTAAATCAATAATATAGTAAACTGAGAGAATGCTAAGTATGATAAGTACTCCATACAAAAATAATCTGAAGAATACCTTACACTGCTATTAATTGAAAGAGTTCTGCTTTGCCCACAGGTGTGTACAGTAGAGCTCGTGTACATGCCACACACGTGCCAGCATGGAGCATAGGTGAGAGATCCAATCCATCCATCAGGTTGGTCCAATCTTCTACATGCTTTCCCAATAGTACTAGATCTGGTCCACTAAACAAGTGAGCCCCGATACTGGAAACAGGTGAATTGATTAGAAAACTTCAGCCACATTTCAGGAGCCCTACATTTGTTTTTGCAAACTGTTTTCCACCTGACCAAATCAACCTGATCCTTGGGCGATGGCATCAATATAGTGGTGCCATTCTGATGGAGTAATTGGTCTCGGACCTATTGTGCCATGCTGGCACATTGTGGCATGTACATAGGGGTGCACACGGTATGGTCCGGTTTCCAAAGGAATGAGAACTACAGGTGGCCCCTTCACATGAATGGTCAATATCAACAGCGGCAGTGACCAATTCATCAATCTCTTGGCTATTCGGTTCAGTTTTGAAACCGGAACGAACGTGTGCACCCCTACGTGTACATGAGTTATAACAAATGCATGTAGGCTTAGCAAAGCTCCAGTTAAAAACGTATCTGTAAAAATAATCCACACATTTTCTGTTAAAATGGACAAACAAATTATGGACGGTGAATCGACACGTAGTTTGAGTAAGTCTAACAGACTCAGGACAACTACAAAATTTATAAATATGTTTTAACCGCATTCCTTGATGTCGAAGGGGGCCTCGTCTTCAGCCACTTTCTCACTCAGTTCATCCATATATGAGAAGTAGGAGTGGAAGCAAAAATCCGTGAAATCATGCACTACCGTACAACTTCCCAGTTGTACTCCAGCAACCGTCTTGAAATCCACACGAAATTATAGACCGCCAGGTTGAAAATAATAGGATCGGATTATAAAGAAACCATACAACTGTGAATGATGGGTAATCTTTGTAAACGGATTTGAAGAGAGCTCACAACAAAACAATGGAAAAGCTTGTCTATGACGTGTTCGCCAACCGCCTCGAAAGTTGCAATCAATGGAGCAAAAATTCCATATCCTATTCCAACTAGATGGCTTCCGGCAATGCCAATAACTGGTCACAAAAGTAACGGCACGGGCAAGAATAGCAATACCAAGGTCTTCAATACTATTCTAGGTCTCTTTGTTCTGCCATTAGGCATGGAAGGATCAAATAAGAATAACAGAATAGCAGTTAATGCTACAATGCTTAACCAAAACAAACCCTACACGCGGGGCTCACTTTCTAGTGGTCCAAATTGTCTATAGGGTGGACCCTATTTTGGATGGGAGATGCACCCAAAATCTCCCCATCAGAGATCTTGTACAGCCTACTTGGCCCCAACTAAAATTGGATCCTTAGGTACCCATTTCAATTGGATGACTAAGATCAGTTAAGATTGGAAAAAATTGGGGTATGACCAATACCTTGTGGGATTAATCAGAAGACCACTTAGTTAACTGAAAGATGGGCATGCCATGATCTTGCATCATACCATCATACAATCCCTCTCAGTTGCTCAATGGAATGTGATGACTCCAGAAAATCAGAGTTGGATTTTGCTCTGATGGGCAACCACATTATATCATGAACAGAAAAGATTATGGGCAAGTCAAGCAATGTGATGTGGAGTCCATGATCAAGTATTGATTATGATGGCATATCTCATACTGAATCATTGACATGCAGAGAAAACATTCAATCATTCCTTCAATGTAAAGCTGAGGCTGAGTTTCCTATTTATTTCGCATAGGGAAGTTCCCTGTTGGAAACTCAGTTTGTAGATGTGGGGCCCATGGTTAGTCCATCAAAGCCATTGATCTCATGGAACTCATCTTGGAGGACCATTCCCCCCCCCCCCCCCCCCAAAAAAAAAAAAAAAAAACTCCCAAATCGGAATATCCTAGTAATCGACCTTCATGCATTCCTTTTAATCATGTATTTGCATGGCATTAATGGGAAGGTTATACTTGATCAATTCGGGGGATTGTTTGAAAAAGGTCCATGTGGGCTGTCAGATCAATGGTTTGGATACACCAACCATGGGCTTAATTCTACAAACTAAGCTTTTCACTAGGAATTTCACCATGAGAAACGAATAGGAAGCTATCCAGCCTTGTAAAAGCTAATTTTCCATAGTAAAGCAGCAAACTTTGTTACACAGTAATAAGTCCAGATGAAATGTGCGGGCCACGGTCCCAAGATTACAGAAGAGTTTCCGATGAGAATGATGGCTATTGCAAATGGGCTGATAATCACCGCTGCAAAAGAAATAGATACTAGAAACAACATTTACTATCTGTAGATACCTACCAAAATACATTGAGATAATTACTACGAACTCCACTAGAGATAATTAATTTAGGAAGGTGTCCCTCGTTACTTTGAGGAGTCTTCAAACTGAGAAATACATTGATGTGACAATGCTTGTCCGAGCAACACATTTAAACTACTATGAGCTGTAAGACTCCTATCAGGTGGGCCACACATGATCATCAGATCTGACCGTTGGATTATTTAGATTGAGCGATTCAGTGGACCCCACTTAAGTTGTGATCATTATAAATAGGTTTGGGGCGGGACGCTTGAACCGATGTCCCTATACTCGGTTATTAAGACAGATATGAAAACCTACGGTGTAGAGACCCTAGAGGGAGAAGTGTGATCGGTAAGCTTCTAGCCTTCTTTCCCTATATATTGATGTCTTGGTCCCCTCACCAACACAAGCGAGAAACCCTAGTCCCATTGAAGGTTCTCTTAAAAGGTGTAAGGTGCGGAAGATCAAGATTCCTGTCGGCGGAATGTCTTCCCAATCAGGTACGATTTCAGTTTATGGTTTTGAATCTCCTTTTTTGATGCATTGACAATCCGTCAATTCCGCAATATAGAAATAACATTTGGTATCAGAGCCACTATGCATTGATTTTGGAGTTATTTGATCTACTTATTTCCGATCTCACCGTTATAACCAAGAATGGGATTGGAATATGGCACTATTTGGATGGAATGAATTTTCCGTCATTAATCATGGTTGTCCGACCTTGCTCAGGCCGAAATTTATTATTATTAATTTTTGGCCCTATTTCTGAGCGCATGCAAACATGGATGTATGGATGCTTGAAAGCCCATCTCTATCTCCCCTTCATCTTCTCCGTTCCCAATCAGCCATCAGCGTCAATGGCAACAATAGCAGCCGCGTCTGGGGCCAGTAGCCATAGCACACCATTGCAATCTGATAGCGGTATTGACGGCTGAAACCCGCAGCAATGTGATGACGTTGCTGTCGGCGCTGAGGAAGATGATGGCGACCACCTTATCTATCAAAGGTTGACAGTCGGCAGCCATATTTGATGGCGAAGGCGGTTATGGCAGGCTGGGATTTCGGAATCGCTGGCGGTCGACGGCTTGACAGGAAACCATGGTTGCCTTCTCCATTCAGAGTTGGAGCCGATCACAGCCATGGATCCTGACGCTTCTTCGTGAAGCTTTGCACCACCATTAATGGCTGCCGCACCTATTTAAACCCACCTCTGCTTCACCTCCTTAATCAGATCCGTCCGGTGATTGCGGAATGTATGGCCTCCATCTCCTTGCGTCTTTGTTGCTGTCAGCGACCATGGTTGATCCACCATCAATGCCATCATCGACGTGGTGCTGACGTCCAGCTTGGGGAGACGGAGACAATTTTGGAAGGAGGGGCTGTGGCTAGGGATTTTTTCCTGATTTTCAGAGACTGCAGCCGCAGATGGCTTTTTTCCCTGATTTTTCCCTGATTTTCAGAGACTGCAGCCACAGATGGCATTTAAAAAAAAAAAAAAGAAAAGAAAAGGAAGTAGTCCTGCACATGGATACTCTTTGGGTCTGTTTGACATGTTCAAATTGGGCAGCCTTTGGGTATTCTTCCAGCAACTTGGGCCCATTTGTAACATTATTTGGGCTTGTTTAATGCTCATTCTAGGCCCACTCTTGAACTTATGATTGTACTCTCTCCAATCAGATTATGTAGCCCTCTTTGGAATTTTGGGCCCATTGTCCATGATTATCCTAACCATTGAAATCATTACTTGTGCCATTTTAGATCAAATAAAACCTAAATAAAAATAAGTAGATGGTTGGTAGGTTATATTTGTTAAACGGCCCTGGTAATTCCTGAATATGGTTGGATACATCATTCAGTCTTGATTTGACCCTAAATAGGGCCATTACCCACCTTCTTAAGGCTGATATTAAGTCATATTTTGGACCAAATCAGAACTATTACAGAATGGTCCGTTTTGAGCAGGACCATATAGCAATCCTTGGATTTGGGAGTGAGGATTGGAGCTGATTGTGTTAGCCACCAAAGTGACCTCAATTGGCGAAATTTTTTTTGCTTTCAGACTTCAGTTTATGGAATATAGTGATCATCCATATTAGGATTGTATTTAGTTGCGTTCGTTTCCATAGCGGGTGATGGTCAGAACAAAGAGGTATCATCACTTGATAGGATACGAGCGGGGTGAAGTGATTAGTGATGGTTATATAAGTTTGAGAAATTCATTTTGCCCAAAGGTGATGGACGTCTTAAATTTATTTCACTAGCATTGGTCAGCTTCATGTTCAGTAGAGCCTCCTGTGTGTCGTAATTTCGCCCAAAGGAGGAATCGCGATGATACGCCGGGCTCTTGCTAGAATTTGATGACTATGACCCATCATCATTCTGGGTCATTTGATTGAAGGCTCAAATCAATCGAATGTTTATACATGCATAATGTTTGTAGTTTACATTAATGTATTATTTTGTGGGACTTGTATGCTCTATTAATGTGAGTGTTGTGCTTTATTTGTTCAGCCATGATTGTTTCCAATATTCCAAACCAGTTTAATTCCATACCTTTGCTTACTGGGTCCAACTTTAAGAAAAGAAAGCACTATTTAGGAAATCGTTCTTCGGGTCCTACAGAGGATTGCACACAATTTAAAGAATGGGTTGTTTCTAAGGGAAAGAATCAAGTTTTAGTCTGTTTTGAATCTAATTTAGCTGATATGTCCACAGACTCCTGGTGGATAGACTCTGGTGCAACTATTCACATATGTAATTCCATGCAGGATATGCTCCAAATCCGACACCAACCGATACGGAAAGGTCGGTTTATATGGGGAACGACATTAGAGCAGACTGTTCACTCCCCAAGTATAGGGTTGTGATGTAGTAATAAACTCGGTAAGACCGAGGTCGAATCCACAGGGACTGAAACCTGTACGTAATCTGAAGTTAAGCAGAACTAGAACTCTAAATCAAATAATTTTTGAGGAAAAATAGTGAAATAGTAATGTAAAACTTAAAGAATTCAAAGGAAGGGAACTAGGGATTCAGAGGATCCACTTGTAGAGATCAGGGAGATCTTATGCCTGCTTCACAAATCATGGAAATTAACTGAACTGACATTGATATAATTTTCAAGAGATGAAAGGTGTATGAATTAGAATGGATTCCATCACCAAACCATGCCCAAGAGACAAGGCTAACAACAGAATTAAACTAATTACCAACCACATCAACATGCTATGAAAATCAAGAAAAGGGGACCGTCATCCGACCATGCCCAGCAAACGATGGTGAACAACAGGGCTTCCTGATGTCATAAGCATAAAGAGGAAAAGAACATGCTCAAAGCCATCGCAGACCCACTGTAATTTCAGTCACAACAGACCATTAAAGACTAAAAACATATTCCCATAATAAAACAAATATCAAATTCAATTCATAATTAAAACCAAATTAAAAACATAAAATTGAATCTCCCATCCCACTACAAGCTTCACCTCTTAGCCCTAGCTAAGAGGTTTAGCCTAGCATAGATAGGCTATACATCTTAGAAAAATAAATAAGAAAAACTATAAAAAAAAACACTACCAGTTATTTTCTCTCTCTGCTTCCCGTCAAAACCCAAACCAAGCTCCCTGCCCTCCTGCTGCCTCCAAACTCAGCTCTCTTTATAGGCAACCCCACAGCCGTAGATCTTTTATAACAACCAGACGTCGGTCAAGCTGAGTCCGTGCTGGAGTTGGCGAGTCGATTCCCTGTTACACTGCAGGTGTCGCAACACCTTTCGCAGCGTCCAGGTCTCGGACGCTCTATAACAGGCCCGCGTAAGAATCTTACGTTGTTCTGATGGTGGGCCCCTGATCGCGATTGTTTGAGAAATCCACCCCGTTTACTGAAATCAGCACGAAAAACTGGTCAGACATGACCGTTTTTCTTCTGCTTTGATGTGGCCTACTTTCTGGTTCAGTTCACCGTCCATCTTCCGTTTGGACAATGAAAACACGATCTACGCTGTCAATTAGAAAACTTCCACCTAGGAAGTGGTAATAGGTCTTGTAAGACTCTGATGGACGGCTTGGATCGAACTTTTGAGTTGTGGTGGTGGCCCACAAGGATGGACCGCATGTCCCTGTTTTCGCACGTTCCTTCTGCAAAGCGTACGCGGCTGATCCTGTGATGGATGGTGACCCACTGATTGATGTGGACAGAGAAATCCATTACGTCCATTGTATTCCTCTCGAAAAACCGTTGGGAATGGATGATTTTGGAATAGTTTTGGTGTGGCCCACGAGATCAGTTACTCCACCGTCCATCTTGCTTTTAACGGCTGGAAACTTACGGACGCCTACATTGGGTCAAAAGGACACCTACACTAAGGGCGTGGACACCTCCCGGGACGAATGAACGGTGTGGATTATCGAAATGTGAGCAGAGTGGGTCCCACTACACAAAAACATACAGACCACCCCCGCCCGCTGTCTCTGTGTAGGAGACGGATCGGGTCAACGCCCGCTGACCTATTTATTCCTTCCGGTGCATAGCGAATGTGCACGCTCTATGTGCACACTCGCTCTGGTGTAGGCTCCCTGGTGATGTTTGAGAAAATCCCCTCCGTCCATCTGTCTCATCATCACATTTTAACCGTGTGGACCGAAGTTGAAGCGTATCCGGACAGTGGGCGGGTCCCAAACCAAGATTTTATGGGCTGATCTATTCGTTTAGCATCTTTCACAACGATCCAGGAGCTGGAATTCGACGTGTACGGTTCATTTATTGTCCTCAGACCATGTATGGAGTTTCAAGCTGATCTGATGGTGGGAACCCTGTGATCTTGCATTCAGGACACTGTTCAGGCCTCTTTAACGCGAACGACTTGATTCTCTTGGGTCCCTGGCGTGTAAATTCATTGATCTCAATCCTCTGGAGTGTGTCCCTTGCTTTGGTGACTCCGGAGCGTCAAATCCATGCTTTTAATATCCTTTTTCAATTAACGCTCCTGATTACACCCTATAACAAAAACCCAATTAAAATATTCCATTAAGCATTATCATGTACATGAAATCTGGCAATAATCGAGGTCTGATATGCAATATTTGACCCTCAACACAACCCCCAACCAGCATTTTGCTAGTCCCGAGCAAAATATGCGAAAATTAAGTTGAGAATTACGAGACAGTTCTTGTGAAGCCGAGTGATATTTTGAAAAACAATCCAGATATGAGAAGTCTTAAGATTCATGAATGTTGATTATCAATTTCTCCTGGCCTCTCATGCACGGTGAATTTCATAATCAAGTTCAAATATTAATCCATAAACTAGAATAATTTGAAACATTGAGTTCCATGGGTGTAGAGTGTAATCCCGACTTTCAACATTAATATTCAATTCTCTATTTCAGGATATCGTTGGTAACCAACAAGAGAATTCATGATAACCAAAACTTGCCTCACAGATTATTCTTTCATTTTTATCATCTTTTGATTTTTCCATTAAACAGTAATGCCCAAGATGGGAAGCAAATCCTCACCTATAGGGAGCAAACCTATGGTGAAAACCAGTTGCTTAACTCTTTTCAAATGTCAACCATGGGGAATCGAATCTATACCTATAGGGAGCAAACCTATGGTGAAGTTCGTTTGTCCAACCCTTTTCGTAGGCAGCTATCTTGTAGCTGGGTATTTCCTTTTTCTTTCATTATTCTTATTGAACATGATGGACAAATTCCCCAGGGTGGTTCCTTCCATGCTTAATGATCACTAAGTTACAATTCAATATCGAACTGAAACCTTAATGTGCAAGCGGGATGTGTCTTGTGGAATCAAGACTCAATCAATGTTTAAAACTTCTAATCCTAGATTAACAGTTCGAACTTACTGTGAAATTTAACAAATACTGAATCCAAGAGTCATAAGTTACCAACACCACAAATCTTTAAATTCTAAGTCCAAGATGACTGTCAAAATCACTACGAATTCACAAAAAATGTCAGAGAAAATTTAAAAATTTTCACAATTTTTGCTCAAGACAAAGAAAACACTGATTAGGTAACCTAATCTCCCACCCCCAACCTAAAAGCTACATTGTCCTCAATGTAAAAGATATGAGCATGGAATGCACATGGGACAACGAAAGTAAATATGAAGTGATGGGAAGATAGTACCTGGATGATGAATCGTGATTTCCAAGAGATCACATTATGGACGCCGGTCAGCCCGAGAGAGAAAGCAACGCAAAAATAAAAAAAAATAAAATCCTATCTATACCACTTTCGCAGGTGCTCTCGATTGCATTTAGCATATGCAACAAGCCTTTAAACCCCTAGGTTGCCCCTAGTGGACGAGTTGTAGTCTCATGAGGGTTTGCAGTAATGTTACCTACAAACATTGAACTAACTAAATAGGAAAATGAAATGAATTGAAAAGCTGGGTTGCCTCCTAGGAGCGCTAAGTTTATCGTCTTCAGGCAGACAAATAAAGCAACTACCCTAGTCCTAAGAAAGCGATAAACCTACCTATACCTCCATCAGACTAGGAGATCAGTCCTGATAAACAGGATTATTCAGAGGCGTGGACGTGTCCTCTGAATCAAATTTCTCGACAAATGGCTTTAAGCGATGTCCATTTACTTTAAACTCCTTGCCATTGTCGGGGTCTCTTATCTCAACGGCCCCATGAGGATAAGCAGTAACAACAATGTAAGGGCCGGTCCAACGAGATCGAAGCTTACCCGGAAAGAGATGTAATCGAGAATTATACAAAAGGACTTTCTGACCTGGCGTGAATGATTTTCGTAGAATATGTTGGTCATGAAACGCCTTCATCCTGTCCTTGTAAATTCTCGAGTTCTCATATGCGTCGTTCCGGATTTCTTCAAGTTCATTTAATTGAAGTTTGCATAACGAGCCAGCGTTGTTCAGATTGAAATTTAGATTTTTGATCGCCCAGTAGGCTCTATGTTCCAACTCCACAGGCAAGTGGCAAGCCTTCCTATAGACGAGTCTAAAGGGAGACATTCCAATAGGGGTTTTAAAAGCAGTACGATAAGCCCACAAGGCATCGGTCAATCGGATTGACCAATCCTTACGATCAGGGTTAACCGTTTTCTCCAAAATATGTTTGATCTCCCTATTAGAAATCTCAGCTTGCCACTTGTCTGTGGGTGGTATGGGGTGCTCACCTTATGAGAGATACCGTATTTCTTCATTAAACTTTCGAATGGCCTATTACAAAAGTGTGAGCCCCCATCACTAATGATGGCTCGAGGCGTTCCGAACCGCGACAGGACGTTCTCTTTTAAAAATTTAATGACTGTGCGATGGTAATTGTTACGGCACGGGATTGCTTCGACCCATTTAGTGACATAATCTACGGTGAGCAAGATATATAAATTTCCAAAAGATTAGGGGAATGGTCCCATGAAATCGATGCCCCAGCAATCAAATGACTCTATGATAAGAATGAGATTCAAGGGCATCATATTGAATGAGATTCAAGGGCATCATATTTCGACGGGACAATGCTCCCAATTTCTGACAACGCTCACAGGCTTTGCAAAACTCATGAGTGTCCCTGAACATAAGGGGCGAATAGAAGCCACACTGTAGAATCTTGGCCGTGATTTTTTTTGCAGAAAAGTGACCACCACAGGCCTGTGAGTGATAAAAGGAGATGACACTCTGATGCTCATCGTCTGGCACACATCTCCTTAAGATCTGGTTTGGGCAATATTTAAACAGATATGGATCGTCCTAGAAAAATTTGCATACCTCGGTAAAGAATTTCTTCTTATCTTGTGCGGTCCAATGTGTCGGTATGAAACCTGTAGCAAGATAATTAGCAATATCAGTGAACCAAGGTGAGTGGGAGACTCTGAGCAGTTGTTCATCAGGGAACATGTCGTTGATATGGGTCGCCTCAAGGGAATCAGAGGTATTAAGGCGAGAAAGGTGATCGGCCACTACGTTCTCTACTTCTTTTTTATCTTTAATTTCCAAATCAAATTCTTAGAGTAGAAGGATCCATCGTATCAGACGGGGCTTAGAATCATTCTTAAAAAGAAGATACTTCAGTACCGCATGATCTGTATAGATAATGATCTTGGATCCGATCAGGTAAGACCTAAATTTGTCCAAGGCGAACACTACAGATAAAAGTTCTTTTTCCGTAGTCGAGTAGTTTACTTGGGCAGGATTTAAAGTCCTACTCGCGTAATGGATGACGTAGGGCCACTTATCTTTTCTCTGGCCTAGAACCGCTCCAAGAGCATAATCAGAGGTGTCGCACATAAGCTCAAAAAGAAGGCTCCAATCGGGTAGCTGCATGATGGGTGCAGTGGTTAACGTGCCTTTAAGCTTGGTGAAAGCTTCCTGGTATTGCTCAGTCCACTCATATGGAGCATCCTTTTGAAGAAGATTACATAAAGGACGAGAGAGGAGACTAAAGTCCTTTATGAATCGCCTGTAAAATCTTGCGTGTCCTAAGAAGGATCGCACGTCCCTGATGTTCTTGGGTGGAGGTAGGTTAGAGATAAGATCGATTTTTGCCTTATCTACCTCAATTCCCTTGGATGAGATTATATGTCCAAGGACAATCCCCTTATGAACCATGAAATGGCACTTCTCCCAATTAAGTACCAGATTATTTTCTTCACATCTTTTCAGCATACATTTGAGATTCTCTAAGCACTCGCTGAAAGATGAACCGAAAACAGAGAAATCGTCCATAAAGACCTCTAGATATTTCTCCACCATGCCAGAAAAGATACTCAGCATACATCGCTGAAAGGTGGTAGGGGTATTACATAACCCGAATGACATCCTTCTGTAAGCAAAGGTGCCATAGGGGCAAGTAAATGTGGTCTTTTTCTGGTCCTCAGGGGCAATTTCAATTTGGTTATAGCCCGAATACCCGTCAAGGAAACTGTAATAGGAATGACCGGCTAACCTTTCCAGGATTTGGTCAATGAATGGTAAAGGAAAGTGGTCTTTTCTCGTGACGGTATTTAATTTCCTGTAGTCAATGCACATTCTCTAACCAGTAGTGACTCTAGTTGGCACGAGTTCATTATTAGCATTGGCTACGATGGTGATTCCGGACTTCTTAGGAACCACCTGAGTTGGACTCACCCATTGACTATCAGATATAGGGTATATGATACCCACATCCAATTGTTTGAGAACCTCGGCCTTAACCACTTCCTTCATGTTTGGATTTAGTCTACGTTGTGGTTGCCGAGCGGTCTTCGCATTATCCTCAAGATATATGCGGTGAGTACAAATCGAGGGGTCGATTCCCTTGAGGTCCGCGATCGTCCATCCAAGGGCTCCATTATTCTGAATGAGAGTAGCTATGAGCATACTCTCCTGTTCTTTCTCCAGGTGGGCAGAGATTACCGCCGAGTATGTCTCATCTTGACCTAAATAGGCATATTTCAAATCAGAGGGCAAAGGTTTTAGGTCAAACTTCGGTGCCTTGAGGTTAGACGGTAAAGGCACTACATCAGTTTGTGGTAATTCTTCAAATTATGGCCTCCACCGGTTAACTTCAAGTACCGGTGCAGTATCCAGCAAGGCACACGTCTCCCTAATCATATCATCATCAAACTCATGGGAGTGGGCAAGGCGCGTCTCTAGAAGGTCGGAGGATAAGGTCAGAGGTGTCGTATCTTCCACTAAAGAGTCAATCATGTTAATGTCGTGGATATCGTCATCATCCTCTGAGTTGTTGCCGTGATTGAAAAAGATGTTTGACTCCAATGTCAAATTTTTGAAAGACATAGTCATGACACCATTCTTGCAATTGATAATTGCATTTGACGTGGCAAGGAATGGGCGACCCAGAATGACGGGAATCTGAGTGCTTATGTTATTGATGGGTTCGGTGTCCAGGATGATAAAATCTACAGGATAGTAAAATCTATCGACTTAGACCAACACATCCTCAATAATCCGTCTTGGTACACGAATAGAGCGATCGGCAAGTTGTAGTGTGGTTAGGGTGGGTTTTAACTCACCCAAACCTAACTGTTTGTATACCGATTAGGGAATCAGATTGACGCTTGCTCCTAAGTCAAGAAGTGCGTGATCAATTCGATGGTTCCCGATTACACATGATATGGTTGGGCTACCGGGATCCTTGAATTTCTGCGGCACGTCTTACTTCAAGATGGCACTCACTTTCTCAGTTAAGAAAATCTTCTTTTGAATACTCTGCCGTCTTTTGGTCGTACATAGGTCTTTCAGAAATTTTGCATATGAAGGAATCTGTTTTACGACATCAAGTAGAGGAATGTTGACTTTCACTTGTTTCAACACCTCTAGAATATCCTGAGAGTTAGAAAGACGTTTTGGTGCAACCAACCGTTGGGGAACGGAGCAACTGGCTTCTCTAGAAGTTCCGGTTCTAATTTTTGTGGGGTATCACTAGATCCATCATTATTGTCCTCTTCTGGTTCTTGAGGCTTTTCAGGCTTAACCGGAAGGGTTTTATCAATGATCTTCCCACTCTTAAGAGTGGTGATGGATTTAGCGTGCCCCATTTGATTTGAAGAGCTGGGATCACTTATCTCGTACTGCGATTTAGGATTGGGGAGCGGTTGTGCAGGAAGCATCCCCTTTTATATAACCGTCATACGAGAATCTATCTTTTGCATAAAATCTGTAAGTCCTCGCATCGCCTGAGTCAGCTCTTGTATGGAATTTTGAACCGGTTCTTCTTGAGGTTTCCCCTGATTTGGATTTTGAAAAAAACCTTGGGGGGTAGCCGTTTGTCCATTTCTCCAACTAAAGTTTGGATGATTTTTCCAACCAGGATTGTATGTATTGGAGTTGGGTCTAGTAAAAGGTCTTTGATAGTTGTTCACGGCATTAGCTTGTTCATTCAACACTCCTCGAAAGGCAGGTATTGTAGGACAGTTTTCAGTTGTGTGAATGTTGCAATCACAGATGCCGCAGACAATTTCATTGACCTTATCTTTCTTTCCTTCCATGGCCTCAAATTTTCTTATGAGATTAGTCACTTTATAATTGAGATCATCCTCTTCTTTCAGGAGATACAATCCACCTTTCTCCCTAGATTGAGTGGGCCTAGACGTGGTGTTTGATTTTGGGTAATAGTCCCAAGATTGTGTTTTTTCAGCCAGACTGTCGAGGTAATTGTTCACTCCCCAAGTATAGGATTGTGATGTAGTATTAAACTCAGTAAGATCGAGGTCGAATCCCACGAGGACTGGTCGTCACAATTCAAATCTGTGATTCTCCTTAACTAATTCAACAATTAATAGAGCGAATTACTAAGCACAATTCTAGGAAAAACAATTGAGAATAGGGAAGAAAATTCAATCAGAGAAAGAGCACTAGGACTTTCGAATCCACCCCTAATTATCCTAACCCTTGTTTTGTCTGTTGATTCACCCTAATCTAGATTGATACAACTTGTATAGAGAAAGCACAATCTGTGTCCTTAGTCGGGCATACAGAATGTCTAATTCCTTTAAGCAATGCCATGAAGAACATATCCCATGTCCTTGGTCGGGCACATGGGATATACAGTTCATTAAAGCACCCTGTTTCTTCCTCTACAGGAACCTGTTCATGATCAGATACAAGCACCTAGAATAAGCATCCAGACCACATCCATCCATAGACTCTGATCAAAGTTCATAGATGGAGAAGTATAGAATTTAAAACAATCAAGCACACTAGGGAAAGAAACAAATCAATCTAATTAAAGTAAAATCAACCTAGAACAATGGGTGTTCAAATTAGGGGTTTCATCTCAGCCTTAGCTAATGAATTTAGCAATCCATAAAATTAAATAGAAGAAAAGAAAAAATAAAATTGATAAAAGGAGAACATCACTCTCTCTTTCTTCCCTTTCTTCTTTCCCAGCTCTGGATCTGCCCTTTTCCTCTTGATCTGGAATTCTTCCAATTTCTGAATACCTTCCCACATCCAAAAACTCCTCTTTTATAGCTGCTGGAGGGCTGGAGTCGGTGGCAGAGTTGTAGCAAGACACGGAGTGCAAATTTTCGCAGCCATGATCGGTGGGCCCCACAGAAGTATTTTCTGGAAAATTCACCCCATCCATTGGATTCAGAACGAAATTTTAGTCAAGAATGGGTGGTTTTGAATGTCCATTGACGCGGCCCAGAGAAGAAATCACGAAGAGATCAGTTTTGAACGTTGTAGGGCAGCCCTTTTGTAGCCTCTGTATCATGCACGTGTGTACGCATGGGAGTGGAATATCAGCATGGTTTTGAAGCTCTCGAAGCCCTCTACACGATGAATGGCTCGGATCGGTCGTACGGGCCATGTGTGGGGCCCACTGCCGTTCGCAAAAACGGACAGCGTCCGTTCGTTACGCGGACGCGAAAACGGAGATTTTCCGCTGTGACAATGGTGGGGCCCATTTCGTAATTATTTTCGGAAATCTAATCCGTCCATTGGATGGATGACGAGATTTCTATCAGGAATACACAGTTTTTGCCTTATTTTGATGAGGCTCACCTGAATTTCTACACCACCGTCCTTCCGACGTTTGAACAGCTAGGTTTCAATCTTGATGATCATTCACGATTCGGACACCTAGGCATTGAAGAGGGCCTTCATTTAGACCTGATGGACGGCCCGGATCACACATTTGGGCGATGTGTGGGGCCCACAACGGAGGACTGACTGGCCAGCGTCCGTCCGACGCTGGCTGCGTGAGAGGGAGAGGGTGCGGGTCAGCGTTTTGCTGACCGCTTTAGCCGGTCCGGTGCACAACCGGCGTTTGTGAATGCATGGTGTACATGCATCACATATGGGGCCCACTGTGATGTTCGTACGAAATCTGCTCCATCCATCCGTTTCCTCAGATTATTTTAGGCGTTGAGTCTGAAATTGAGGCATATCCAGGTATCTGGTGGGCCAGGGATCAATGGTTTGTGGGCTGATTTGCCAGTTGGGGCACTTCTATAGTGATCCAAGGGATGAAATTTTATATGTACGGTTAATTTGTGGCCCTTAGAAAATGTATGAAGTTTCGAGTTGATCGGATGGTGGGAACCATGTGATCTTGCATTCTGGACCTTTTTCGGCCCCCTTTGGCTTGCTTTCCTCGGATCCCACTCGTGTAAAATCTTCATTATTGGTTTTCTGGAGTCCATCCCGAGCTCTGGTAATTTCGGAGCGTCAAATTCATGCTTTTAATATCATTTTTCAATCCACGCTCTTGATTTCACTCTGTAGCAAAAACATGATTAAAATATTCTATTAAGCATTATCATGTTCATAAAATAGGACAATAATCGGGGTCCGCTATGCAATATTTGACCCTCATCAGTAATCCCATACCTCGTCAACATCTTTATTAATGAACTCTCCATTGCACATTGTCTCGACCATTTGGCGCATGGAAGATGTCAGTCCATCGTAGAAAAAATTTGTAATGCGCCACGTTTCAAAGCCGTGTTGTGGGCATGAACTGACCAGATCCTTAAACCTTTACCAACATTGGAAGAATGTTTCATCTTCCTTTTGGGCAAAGTTCACGATTGCTTTTCTGAGGGTAATTGTTTTATGATGTGGGAAGAATTTTTTTATGAATTCCCTCTGCATATCATTCCATGTGTCAATGGATCGAGGACGTAGTGAATGTAGCCACGTCTTAGCCTTCTCTTTTAAGGAAAAAGGAAAGAGTTTCAGCCTGATTGTATCCTCGGATACATTGGGAAAGTATAAGGTGGCTATAATCTCATCGAACTCTTTCAAATGTAAGTATGGACTTTCTGATTCAAGCCCATGGAATTTAGGAAGGAGTTGGATAACTCCTGGCTTGATGTTCATCTGTCCTGTGTTTTCAGGAAAAATCATACATGAGGGCGTATTCACCCCCGCCGGTTGTAAATAATCTCATAAAGTACGAGGCGGGGGTGCTTGATGCACCTCATTCTCATCATGTACTTCCTCATCCCTATGGTGAGGTAGTGCTTGAGGTTGATTTGCAGCCATAACCTCAATTAACTCAGGGGAATTCGAGCGATGTCTAGTCCTGCGATGGACAGTTAACCCCTCGACTAATCCTCCTTCAGTCAAGAGACGTTGAGTGTTGTCACGAGCCCACTTGGGCATGAAACACTCGCAGCCCTCAATCAAATTCTAAACCTAATCCTAAGAAAGAAAATGAAAATCTAGAAAGAAAGAGAGAGTTGGAAGGATATTACCAAATTGGAGTCCCTAAGCTAGAGACCTGCAAAATAAAACAAAATAAGTTAGTTTCTATATAGAAGAAGCTTCTAAAGCAAACCACATCTAAAGAGTTAAAAAATCTAGAAAATCAGAAAGAGTTTACCAACTTAGAAGTTCTATCTTAACAACCTACAAAATAGGAAATATGTTAGTTTTATGAATCAAATAGAAAATAAAATTAAAATTAGTAAAATCCTAATCTTAAACTAATTCTAATACCAATTAATTTTAGAAAATCGTAGCCGTCAGTCCACGGCAACGGCGCCAAAAACTTGTTCACTCCCCAAGTATAGGGTTGTGATGTAGTAATAAACTCGGTAAGACCGAGGTCGAATCCACAGGGACTGAAACCTGTACGTAATCTGAAGTTAACCAAAACTAGAACTCTAAATCAAATAATTTTTGAGGAATAATAGTGAAATAGTAATGTAAAACTTAAGAGAATTCAAAGGAAGGGAACTAGGGATTCAGAGGATCCACTTGTAGAGATCAGGGAGATCTTATGCCTGCTTCACAAATCATGGAAATTAACTAAACTGACATTGATATAATTTTCAAGAGATGAAAGGTGTATGAATTAGATTGGATTCCATCACCAAACCATGCCCAAGAGACAAGGCTAACAACAAAATTAAACTAATTACCAACAACATCAACATGCTATGAAAATCAAGAAAAGGGGACCGTCATCCGACCATGCCCAGGAGACGATGGTGAACAACAGGGCTTCCTGATGTCATAAGCATAAAGAGGAAAAGAACATGCTCAAAGCCATCGCAGACCCATTGTAATTTCAGTCACAACAGACATTAAAGACTAAAAACATATTCCCATAATAAAACAAATATCAAATTCAATTCATAATTAAAACCAAATTAAAAACATAAAATTGAATCTCTCATCCCACTACAAGCTTCACCTCTTAGCCCTAGCTAAGAGGTTTAGTCTAGCATAGATAGGCTATACATCTTAGAAAAATAAATAAGAAAAACTATGAAAAAAAACACTACCAGTTATTTTCTCTCTCTGCTTCCCGTCAAAACCCAAACCAAGCTCCCTGCCCTCCTGCTGCCTCCAAACTCAGCTCTCTTTATAGGCAACCCCACAGCCGTAGATCTTTTATAACAACCAGACGTCGGTCAAGATGAGTCCGTGCTGGAGTTGGCGAGTCGATTCCCTGTTACACTGCAGGTGTCGCAACACCTTTCGCAGCGTCCAGGTCTCGGACGCTCTATAACAGGCCCGTGTAAGCATCTTACGCTATTCTGATGGTGGGCCCCTGATCGCGATTGTTTGAGAAATCCACCCCGTTTACTGAAATCAGCACGAAAAACCGGTCAGACATGACCGTTTTTCTTCTGCTTTGATGTGGCCTACTTTCTGGTTCAGTTCACCGTCCATCTTCCGTTTGGACAATGAAAACACGATCTACGCTGTCAATTGGAAAACTTCCACCTAGGAAGTGGTAATAGGTCTTGTAAGACTCTGATGGACGGCTTGGATCGAACTTTTGAGTTGTGGTGGTGGCCCACAAGGATGGACCGCACGTCCCTGTTTTCGTACGTTCCTTCCGCAAAGCGTACGCGGCTGATCCTGTGATGGATGGTGACCCACTGATTGATGTGGACAGAGAAATCCATTACGTCCATTGTATTCCTCTCGAAAAAACCGTTGGGAATGGATGATTTTGGAATAGTTTTGGTGTGGCCCACGAGATCAGTTACTCCACCGTCCATCTTGCTTTTAACGGCTGGAAACTTACGGACGCCTACATTGGGTCAAAAGGACACCTACACTAAGGGCGTGGACACCTCCCGGGACGAATGAACGGTGTGGATTATCGAAATGTGAGCAGAGTGGGTCCCACTACACAAAAACATACGGACCACCCCCGCCCGCTGTCTCTGTGTAGGAGACGGATCGGGTCAACGCCCGCTGACCTGTTTATTCCTTCCGGTGCATAGCGAATGTGCACGCTCTATGTGCACACTCGCTCTGGTGTAGGCTCCCTGGTGATGTTTGAGAAAATCCCCTCTGTCCATCTGTCTCATCATCACATTTTAACCGTGTGGACCGAAGTTGAAGCGTATCCGGACAGTGGGCGAGTCCCAAACCAAGATTTTATGGGCTGATCAATTCGTTTAGCATCTTTCACAACGATCCAGGAGCTGGAATTCGACGTGTACGGTTCATTTATTGTCCTCAGACCATGTATGGAGTTTCAAGTCGATCTGATGGTGGGAACCCTGTGATCTTGCATTCAGGACACTGTTCAGGCGTCTTTAACGCGAACGGCTTGATTCTCTTGAGTCCCTGGCGTGTAAATTCATTGATCTCAATCCTCTGGAGTGTGTCCCTTGCTTTGGTGACTCCGGAGCGTCAAATCCATGCTTTTAATATCCTTTTTCAATTAACGCTCCTGATTACACCCTGTAACTAAAACTCAATTAAAATATTCCATTAAGCATTATCATGTACGTGAAATCTGGCAATAATCGAGGTCTGATATGCAATATTTGACCCTCAACACAGACGTGGAAGCTATTGGAGTCTGTAAGCTTAGGTTATCGTCAGGACACTTTCTTGATCTAGTAGATACTGGTTGTGTGCCTTCTATAAGGCGCAATTTGGTTTCCATTTCCCGTTTAGACAAATTTGGTTATGAGTTTAAATTTGGAAATGGAAAATTAAGTATTTCCTATGATTTGGTTATGATTGGTTCTGGTACTTTAGTCAATAACCTTTATCAGTTAGATTTGGATGTTTCACATGTCTACAATATTAATTCATCACATGGAAACACTAAAGGCATTAAGAGAAGGTTAGATTGTGAAAATTCCTCTATGCTTTGGCACAGGCGATTAGCCCATATCTCTTGTGAGAGATTAGAAAGGCTTGTGCGTGAAGGAATTCTTCATTCTCTTGACTTTTCAGACTTTGGGGTCTGCATAGATTGCATTAAAGGTAAACAGACTAGAACCAGAAAAAAGGGTGCCACTAGGAGTGTAAGACTCTTAGAAGTGATTCATACAGACATCTGTGGACCGTTCCCTTCATCATCATGGAATGGGCAGAAGTATTTTATCACTTTCATAGATGACTACTCTCGTTATGGGTACTTATACCTTATTAACGATAAATCAGATGCCCTGGATACATTTAAGATATATAAGGCTGAAGTCGAGAATCAACTCGATAGAAAGATCAAAGTCATCAGATCCGACCGTGGTGGCGAGTACTACGGAAGGCATGACGAATCTGGGCGTAATCCAGGGCCATTCGCTAGATATCTACAAGATTATGGCATCGTCGCCTAGTATACCATGCCTGGTACTCCAGAGCAAAATGGTATAGCGGAAAGGCGTAATCGCACCCTAAAAGACATGGTGCGATCTATGATTAGTAATTCAACGTTGCCAGAATCTTTGTGGGGTGATGCGTTGAAAACAGCTGTGCATATCCTTAATAGAGTCCCCAGTAAAGCTGTAATGAAAACTCCATATGAATTGTGGACAGGGCGAAAGCCTAGTTTACGATATTTTCATGTATGGGGTTGTCCTGCAGAAGCCAAACCGTATAACCCTCATGAAAGAAAGCTTGATCCTAGAACGGTTAGTTGCTTCTTTATTGGATACCCAGAAAGATCCAAAGGATTCAGATTCTATTGTCCATCATATTTCATGAGAGTCATTGAGATTGCGAATGCTAGGTTTATTGAGAATACTGAAAATAGTAGGAGCACAAACTTAAGAAACATTGTGTTTGAGGAAGAATGGATTGTGATTCCCACCACAATCATTCAGAGTAGCGTGGTCGTCCATCCAGCAGTGGACCCTGAGATCCCTATGAATGACCATGTGAAACCTCAAATACAACCCACTGATGAGGAAACAGAAAACCCAATTCAGAATAATGAGCCTTTAAGACGATCACATAGAGAGAGAAGATCTACGATCCCAGATGATTACATTGTCTATCTGCGGGAGCATGACTTTGACATTGGGGCTGAAAAGGATCCCGTATCCTTTTCGCAAGTCGAACAAAGTGTCAATTCTTCTTAATGGTTTGATGCCATGAAGGATGAATTGAAATCTATGAAGGACAACAAAGTTTGGGACCTTGTTGAAATGCCTAAAGGGATTAGGCCAATTGGTTGTAAGTGGGCATTCAAAACCAAACGAGACTCTAAGGGCAATATCGAAAGGTACAAAGCCAGATTAGTTGCAAAGGGTTTCAGTCAACATGAAGGCATTGACTTTAATGAGACTTTCTCACCTGTATCCAAGAAAGACTCTTTTAGGATCATTATGGCTCTTGTGGCTCATATGGATTTAGAGCTACATCAAATGGACGTGAAAACAGCGTTTCTCAATGGAGACCTAAGTGACAACGTATATATGTTGCAACCAGAAGGTTTTAAAGCCAAAGGCTCAGAACATCTGGTTTGCAAGCTTAAGAAGTCCATTTATGGGTTGAAACAGGCATCACGACAGTGGTACCTAAAGTTTCATAAAGTTGTTTCTTCATATGGTTTCATTGAAAAGACTGCGGATGAGTGTATATACGTGAAAATTAGTGGAAGTAAGTTTATTATTTTAGTCTTGTATGTTGACGACATTTTGTTAGCAAGTAGTGATATTGGATTGTTGCGTGAGACTAAGAAATTTCTGTCTCAAAACTTTGAGATGAAAGATCTTGGTGATGTATCATTTGTCATCGGCATTCAGATTAGCCAGGATAGATCTCGTGGACTGCTTGGCTTGTCGCAGAGGGCCTATATTGATAGGGTTCTCGAAAGGTTTAACATGCAAGGTTGTGCTCCTAGCCAAGTACCCATTGTAAAAGGTGACAGGTTTGGCCAATTTCAGTGTCCTATGAATGACCTAGAGAAGGACAAGATGAAAGATATTCCATATGCGTCAGCGGTAGGGAGCATCATGTATGCTCAGGTCTATACGCGTTCGGATATTGCTTTTGTGGTTGGAATGTTAGGCAGGTACCTTAGCAATCCAGGGATGAGCCACTGGATAGCTGTTAAGAAAGTATTACGCTACTTACAAAGGACAAAGGACTTCACACTCACATAGAGGAGATCCGACCGTTTGGAGTTGGTTGGATATACAGATGCAGATTTTGCGGGCTGTCTCGACAGCAAGAAGTCCACCTCGGGCTATGTATTCATGATAGGTGCTGGAGCCGTATCATGAAAGAGCGTAAAACAGTCGATTACGACATCTTCCACCATGGAAGCAGAGTATGTAGCTTGTCATGAAGCCACGAGTCAGGCGATCTGGCTTCAGAGTTTTTTCTCTGGTTTACGGGTTGTGCAGATGATCCCGAAACCATTGAAAATCTATTGTGATAGTTCAGCTGCAATTAAGTTCTCCAACAACAACAAGCATTCATCAAGGTCAAAGCATATTGACATTAAGTATCTTGTTGTGAAGGAGAGAGTTCAGAATCGTCAGGTGTCTGTAGAACTCATCGGCACGAGGCAGATGATAACGGATCCTCTCACTAAAGGTCTTCCTATTACGCTCTTTAAGGAACATGTGACGTCTATGGGACTTGTAGATCCCAAGGATGTATTTCAGTAGTGGGAGTTTTTCAGTTTTGATCCGATTATGTATAGACATTTCAGAGATCTCTTTTATATGCATTGATGATTCTGTTATTCAGTTCATACATATCTTACTTCTCCTTCAGTGTGCACTTTCTGTAACGACCTGAAAATTTTCGTACATTGGGCCGAGTACCACCTCGACCAGAAATCACATAGGATTAAATCCTTTAGAAATTTAACAAAGTTAACTAAGTACTAAACTCGGTTAGTCATGAAATCCGTTGGGATCGCTTTAAATACGATCTGCAAGACCAAAACTTGCAGAGTAGTGACTCTAGGTTACCCTAAAGTCTAAAGCCAAACTCATTACCCGTCTGCTCTTGGGACTGAAACGAAACTTCGTATGAGGTCTAGATCGCACATCATCGGGAGTCCGATTAACACGAAGCTAAGGAACCAGGACCGCCCCACTGGGCTTGACAATCATCTCAAAAATCAGACGATTCCGATGTCCCACGGCCATTTATTTCAATCCGGAGCGAGGGTGTGTGAAAATCACTATTCCCATCCAAATAAAAATATCTGGAATAGTGATCTGGCATCTTTCGGTTGCGCGTCAGTATTAAGCAACCTGACCGTCAGAATCAGACCAAATTACACCTCGGATTAAGAAAAATTTTAGGAACATTTACATGTACTCAGAATTTCTGATCGTGACCCACTGACCATTGAACTGAAAGTGGTCCGCCACGTGCGATCTGGGAATCCGATCGAGTCAAAAACGTAATCCCACGTGGATCCATAGATGGTAAGCTTAAGTCTGACGTTTGGCTCAAGGAGGGCCACCAGAACACCCCTTTCGAGCTTGGAAAGTGGCGAACTGCCTACATATGCAGCCACCCTTGAACCTGAGTCTATTTTGGACATGTTCTTGGCTATAAAAGGGGGCTTAGAACAGCCCCTCTCACAGCCATACGAATTTGGGAGCAAACCTTAGAGAGAAGAGAGAGAAAAGAGAGAGAAAGTCTTGGAGATCGAAGCCGATCTTCCTCCTGCTGCTTCCACTCATCCCACGGCCACACCGCCTTATTCCAGGGGTTTTCCCGGCGGTGTCCATCCCATTTGAAGGTAAGAAACCCTAACCCTAGGTCTGATTTGAGGTTGGTTAGAGGTAGGTTATGAAAAAGCTAATCGGATACACTCTTAGGTTAGGAAATTCCCGTATACGGAAGCTCCAACACTCTTGCTGATTCGTTGGAATTCCAAGGGCTGAGGTGAGGACTTTAAGTGTATAAGTTACGGTTTTCAACGCTTTCAATGTCAGATAATGATAGATCATGATCTGCATGTAAATGCACATGTACAAAGTGCTTTCCGTTTCCTGTTTCGATTAGCGATAAAGAATATGGAATTTCACATACTCTAGATATACGTAGAAATACCGTATACTATTTTTGTTGGGAAAATGTTTGACATGTTTATTTAATGTTTGATTATATCATGTGTGGATAAAATTCTAGTTTGGCGAAAGGGATCGCAAAAATACATGTTCATGTGTAAATGTCATGTATGTTGAATTGCGTATTCTAGAAATTCCGCATACGTGCGGATTTTGGAATGTAATTGTAATGATTATTTGTTGTATGAATACGATATACACGGGAAAAATACTCTCGTGGCGAAGGGACAGCCCTAACACGAACTTGGCTAACATACGTCATGTATGTTGGAAATGGTATTCTAAGTGTTGTGCAAATGCTTGTATGTGTACATGTGTATGTACTAGTGCCTTAGATAGACGCTGATATGGGATTTCTGACTCCCTTAGAGACATGTAGGACCCCCTCCATGCGGTGGTTAACCGCAACCACTCACTTGTAATGTGCACCTAATTGTATCCCTATGGGGATAGTGTTTTTATCACATGCCTTACAACATGCTTTGCAACATGCTTTACTTCATGTTTTACTTCACACTTTATAACATGCCTACATCATGCTTGTATTGCTTGTTTATCATGCTTTACTTCACATGCTATTAATGAAAATTGTTTGAGTTGGGGACTATGTATATAGTCCAAACATTCGGTACCAGACTTGCGATTGTGGCTGAGATTCATGTCGCCACAAAGGACGTGTCTGGCGAACCCGAGTCGTACTTCGGTTGGCGATAGTGGTTGGCCACACGGAGTGCTTTTGCGCTCCAATCGCTCAACTTGTGGTGCGCTCGAGCTAGTCAGGCTCGTCAAGTAAACCGAAATGTACTTGTGTGTTCACCCTGTTTGGTCGCTACTGCTTGAACCTAGGGTACCAAACTTACCAGTGGCGATCCCCGTTTAACCATGGTACCTAGATCCGCTAAGTCGCATGAGCCGGGCATGGTGGTATGGGACACCGTGGTCGAGCTGTCGGCCTACGCTGGGGCTATGTGCCTCCCCGTAGTGACCATTGCGCAACTAATTCGTGAGCCGAATACGGTGGTATGAGACACTGTATTCGAGCTGTCGATACTTCGGCGAGAGCCGAGTACGGTGAGATCTGTGCTCGTGCTGACGGGCGACGAGTCCTCCGTAGTATCATCGAGTACACTCCAAGGGTCTGTGATTGGCGACGAGTCTTTCACAGCAACTAGAGTGTGAGTTGAGCCGAGTACGGTGAGACCTGTACTTGAGCTGACAACTAGTGATTGAGCCGAGTACGGTGAGACCTGTACTCGACTTGACGGCCAGCAATTGAGCCGCATACGGTGAGATCTGTATCCGCGCTGACGGGTGACGAGCCCTTTGCGATGCCTTCGTATGCCTCTCAAACCATAATATCGTATGAGATTAACTAGGATTGACGACCCTAGAATGGATCATGTTTGGGAATGATACAAGGGAGGTACCTTAGTTTCCCAATACTGCTGGTTGAAATGGACTAATAATAACTTGGTAATCATGAGCATCATCGCACCGCATGTGCTTTGTAGATGTGGCGCACTGAGGGAGTTAGCATTCGCGAACGTAAGATGATGTCGCTTGAGGGTGGTTTGGCAAGGGCATATAGCATCATGTCATATCATTTTGCACTTAACAAGAGTAGTTAGAAATGCTTGATTTGTACTGCTTTATCATTACTGCTTGGTTGATTTGAAACATGTTAACTTATGCTTTATTGTTCCACTGAGTTAGCTACTCACTCCCACGTTACGGGACGGTGTTTGCAAACACCACCAGACTCTGTCGCAGGTATAGAGGGCGCCTTGGTTCAGGAGGAGCCAGAGCCCGACATTGATGAGGACCAGGAGGAGTTCTCCTTCATGCAGTACTCTGACGGCTTCGCTTAGGCCGGCTACATCGCGGGATTCTCAGGGCCTCTTTTGAGGATTGTATTTTGGGTTTTGACTTAAAAACAATACATGTATATGGTGTTCAGCTAGTACTCATACTCTGGAGTTCAGAAAATTTTGTTACTTTACATACTTGAATATAAAATTTAGTCTTCCGCTTGCTTTTATATACAATGTGAACTGGATTAATGAATATGTTTTGGTTTAATCTCATTCATGTTTATTGCGCTAACTCAGACAACATTTAACCGGCATTGTGTATGTTGCATAAGTGGTGCGTTGGAACTCAGGAGTTGAGTTCATACTCGACCCCCGATTTCAGGGCGTTACACTTTCAGTTTTGAGTAAGCAAACTTTGTTTGTGTCTTAATGACACGTTCAGATGGACCACTTGAAGATAGGCACATGTGATCACATTAGATGTGCAATCTTCATACCACACCCCATATCTTTGATCCATGTCGTTGCGGCTATTGGTATTCATGATCGTGATTCGTCGCACTTCAAAATGTATAAATGTTGTGTTGACTACCACGATTCAATATTTGTAGTCTTGATGGACCGGATCTGACAAGTGTGCTCATAAATATCCAACGGTATTGTTTTGAAATTCAGTAGGGCGCCCATTAGGAACTTTCAAAAGAAAATACATTTTTCAAAATTGTTTCACAATTAAAATAAAATGTTTTGTTTTCTTTCAGAGATCAGTGTAGCCCAAGTGGGAGAATGTAAGACTCCTATCAGGTGGGCCACACATGATCATCAGATCTGACCGTTGGATTATTAAATTGAGCGATTCAGTGGACCCCACTTAAGTTGTGATCATTATAAATAGGTTGGGGCGGGACGCTTGAACCGATGTCCCTATACTCGGTTATTAAGACAGATATGGAAACCTACGGTGTGGAGACCCTAGAGGGAGAAGTGTGATGGGTAAGCTTCTAGCCCTCTTCCCTATATATTGATGTCTTAGTCCCTCACCAACACAAGCGAGAAACCCTAGTCCCATTGAAGGTTCTCTTAAAAGGTGTAAGGTGCGGAAGATCAAGATTCCTATCGGCGGAATGTCTTCCCAATCAGGTACGATTTCAGTTATGGTTTTGAATCTCCTTTTTTGATGCATTGACGATCCGTCAATTCCGCAATATAAAAATAACATGAACTCCCTGTTACCAAAGAAAATTTAGGAAGGCGTCTGTCATTGCTTGGACGATTCTTCAAACTGAGAAATACATCGATACGTCTTGTAGATTTTAATAGATGATACACAAGCAGTTAGAAATTACTCAAATAAACAGTTTAAATTATAGGAAAAAGCTTAGACGTATCATGAATAAGTGTTCACAAATAAGATGTTAGCATTGTTCAACTAACCTGATTTTATATTAATTAATGAAATTGAATTCTACAATTTAATAAGTTTAATTTTGGTACACCAACTGTACTGTTTATAGGTGCTTGTATATCAGGGGAGCCTATTAGTTGTACCTTACGCTCAGCATGGGGCCCACCTTAATGATGTGTTGCTTGTCCAATTGTCCATTCATTTTTTGAGTCCATTTGAGGACAGGTAAAAAAAATTAATAAAGCAGATCCAAATCTTAGATCTTAGGTAGACCATACCACACCGAACAGTCATGATTGAACACCCACCATTAAAAACTTTCTACGACCCACCGTGATTGTTTATTTACCATCCAACTCATTGATAAGGTCAAACAAAATGGATGAATGGAAAAAAAAAAAGATTAGCTGATCCAAAACTTTTGTTGCCTATATAAAGCTTTCAATGGTTATTCACTACTTTTACCAATGGTGTAGTCCACCCGACATTTGGATCTGTGTAATTTTTGGCATAATGTCCTAAAATAAGCTGACAAAATGACGCAGGTGAGAATGTGAGGTCGAGCCGTCTTCCTCAAGAGGATAACTATTCCGAATCCACAGAACTTCTCTGGACTCCTCACAGAGACTTTCTCGAATCACGAGAAAAGAGAGCAGAAAATAGAAATAAATTCTAATAAATTCAAAATAGATTAATGAATGCATAAAAATGAGTTCACAACCCTTTAAATAAGGGTACTAAGCAATGAGAAAGAAATCATAATCAAACTACAACTAAAACTCCTAGAATTCGCGACTTACTATAAATAGTAAACTTACTATTTATAGACGGTCATGATGTCTACTAGTGCGCAAGGTTTTCGGCCAAAAATAGTAAGTGTCCTATTTGGCTTCACCAAACCGTTCCCCTAATTATTCTAAGCTCTTTTCATTTGGCGCAACTCTAAAGCCCGACGGATGAAGAGTTATAGTCAAACTAAAACTTACTATTTATAGTAAAAATGAAATTGAAATAGGGAAATGACCGTCGAATCAGGGGTTTCTAGCAATTCCAAGCATCGCAACCTGGCATAGCGGGGTTGGTTGGCTAAAGTAGCTCGTTCTACCCCAAAATCATATATTTTACGTCGGCTAACTCATCTCGGATTGCGAGATACGCTTGATTGAAGGTCTGATGGTCCAGATCACTTCTGTTGCCGACTGGGCCTTTTCTGATCCATCTTTGCCATGTAATTGTCCGCGACCCGCTCTACATCACAAAATAGATGGGCTTCAAGGATATACAACACATTTATCAATATGGCCCACAAGGTAAGGGTAGCAACCTCTAAAGTGTTACCATGGTAACACCTAATCTGCTCGCTTGTATCAAGAGTCATGCACAGCCGGTGTAGGCGAAGTTACTCTTCCACCTTGTGGGTTGGTGCAATTTGGAGCTGCCCAAATTACTTTGAAGAGTAACATGTGTTGCATTTTCATTATTTCATGGTTGTGGCCCATATGATGGGTGAAAAAACTTGACCATTGTAAAAGGTCTTTTGAGAAATCCATATATTCAAGGTATGGCCCACATTTTGGTTGGCTTGGATATCGTGTACTCTAGATGTAAGAGCCTTGCCAAAGGAAGAAACTTTAAACCTAAAAAATGAGAGATTTTTCTCAATTTGAGTTCAAGAGGCCCCCATGTATATAAGGTGCAGACAATCCTCTCATTTCCACGCTATAGAGAGAGAGAGAGAGAGAGAGAGAGAGAGAGAGAGAGAGAGAGAGAGGCCGTACCTTCCCTATTAAGAATTTCTCTCATAATGGTGATAAATAAAAAATGCATTTGAATTTTGAAATTCAAAAATCAAATTATTTTTCCTCCAAAATGCTTTTAAAAAATTGTGAAAAAATATTTTTTCATTTACCCCATATCACTTAGAGATGGAAACCATTATAAACTATCTTTTGAATAGTTAACTTACTTGGAGAAAAGAGGGAGAGAGAGCTTGGGTTGCATGTAACACTAAGAAATACACCACACATGTACGCAGGCAGTGTGGCAGGCAGTGTGGCGTGTAGCGGTGCTGGTGGCGTAGAACTAAAAACTGGTTAATGCCAATGATTTGAAATGGCTAGTCATTTAGTGATCTAAATGATCCGATCTCTGCTTTGCATCGTTCTAAACTTTGATGGCCTCAAGAGAAATTGTCCACTCCCTCATTTATAAAAAATTGGACCCCTCCAAGTCCAGAGCATCAACATCACAATCCAATTCTTGTCTATAGAAAAAAAGTTCTATCTTTTATATAACACTAAGTTTTCAAACTCATTGAGTTTTGAGTTCGAATACTCAATGAGTCTGCTAGAGAAGACTAACTGCGTTAGTCAAGTTCCAAAGTGGTTCCTTCATGATTTCTGTATGCAGGATCAAACAATGCTTGTCCTATCCTGGAAGCAATTCGTGATCACCAACTTGCAAGTGACCTCTAATCTCAAAGGAGAAGGGGCCGGATGCTTTAGGATAACGTATTTGATACGTGCTTAAGCTCGATTCTAGCCAATCTATTAAAATTATTTTCATTTTTCAAAATTTTAGTTTTATTTTTTCAACAATCTTAAAGCTTGATTGATATAGATACCAAAAGTATTGCATTAATCAAGCTGATGAACCAGGATTTAATAAGGCTTGATGGATTCGATAGTAAAAACTTCACCAAGTGGCAAGATAATCTTAAGTTCCTTCTTATCACTCTAAAGTTCTTTTTTTTTTTTTTTTTACATCCTGTACTCAAACCTACAACCATTTTCAGAAGCAACTGATAACAATTCTACAGAAACTAATCACTGCAAGAATCGAACAACAAGAAGACTTGTTGTATCATGGTCACATCTTGAACACCCTGTCCGATCGTTATATGACCTGTACACAAACAACCTCTGTTACAGAAATTTGAAATGCATTGGAATACAATACAAGTTTGAAAGAGAATGAATGAAGTGTCAGGTACATCAAATTCAAATAGTAGATCCAAGAATTACAAGTGATTATAAATAAAATAAGTCATAAAATTGATCTATCTAAATCCTTCTAAGTTGGGGCGATAATCGCTAAGGTACTTCTAAGTTGGAAAGATTATAAGAAGAAACTAATGCATAAATCTGAAGAATTTACTTGGAAAGATTCAAAAGCATCTCTAATTAAGAAAAAAAAAAATCGTAATCGAGACAAAAAAGATGATAACCAATAGTGCATCCTTATCCAAGGTGAATGCAATAGAAAGGCCATCCCAGGACAAAATAACCTTGAGAAGAACGAATCCCTAAACTCAATAAAGATAACAAGAAATTTCAAAAGTTGTAAAAGAAAAAATGAAAAATCCAAAAGACATCGCTATGTCTTGTGGAAAGACCTGGCATTTGCTTGAGATTGTAAGGATTCTAAAAAGTCTAAAAAAGAGACTAACGAACATTGGTGCCTTAAGGTATTTCAAGGGGAAGATAATGTGTTAGTTCACTTGCGAAAGGAAAAGTTTCTGACTTTGGCATATAACAAGTTCATGAATAAGAATTGTTATGGGTAAAATCGGGTTAACCTAACAACCGGATGGGATAGAAAACAAAAGCAGATAGTTCGGAAATGGAGATCGAGTAAAATCTTAGCTTAGACTATTGAGCACGACCTCCACAACCAACTCGAGCTCCAACCACAAGCAGTGACCCTAGCTCTGGCTGATGTCCCACTGTCGCAACCAACGAATGGTATAAGTACCGACTCGGCCTCGAAAATAGGCTCCGACCACAATTAACTGTTCAACGCGGTTTGTAGGACCTCGGCTAACCCGACTTAGAGGTCGACATCGACTGTCGACCACGACCTCCTTGGAAGCCGATCATCAAGAGATCTCTTTCGTGTACAAGGATGATTAATTCCTCAAGATCTTCGCCAAGAATTGCATCGAGGATAACGTTTAATATCTCGGGGATGATCCCTTGTATGATACGCGACTGTATGGCAGATCTTTCGTGCCATATATGTAACTAGCACAACAGGGCTATAAAATGGAACCCCACATATAGTAGAAGCCAGGCACAAAAACCCTAGTTCTACTATACCCAGAGTGTCTATTCTAACTTTGGCATCATAGCTAGGGTCCCCTGCTACACCCAGGGTCTCCATTGTTATTTGGTTTTGTAGGCACGCGATGATCTAGTAGGGATGACCAGAAATCAGCATCAACAAGAATATAGGTTATGTTCCGATCCTTAAGAAAAACAATGACAACACATTTCTTCTTAATCTTCGAGAGGACATGGAGATTTTAAGGATTCAATGTAATAAACCAAAATACGTATCGTTAACCAAGTACGTCGAAGAACTCGAGGAAGTTGAACATATATCGAGAACTAAACTTGCGGATAAGTTTTTTTTTTTTTCAAGTGGAGGGTTTTGATGTAGGATGAGGATCAATCATGTTCCTAATGCACATGGACCGGAAGAAGCCTCAAGGAGAAATCGAAAAAAAAAAAAACCAGCATAGTTCGAGCAATCGACCTTTGTGGTTGATAGGTCGAAATTCCTCCGAAAATTCCAGATTGCTTGGTAGTTGATTTCTGCCATTTTAGACAAGTCAAAATATTGTTCAACAGGTCGACAAAATGTTCAACGAAATCATAGAATTTAGGCCGTATTCGTTGCAAAAAAAATAAAAAAA
>JAJHSJ010001152.1:0-41627 GCA_021015155.1 Magnolia officinalis | reverse complement strand
TTTGAGATAACAACAATGGTTTTACAGGTATTTTATCAAACACCTTCTAAGCAACAAAAAAATCAAGAAACAGAGGGTGTCGGTTTCATATACATACCTTCCTTGCCACCAACCACACTTCTTTGAGTCATTTCAACAAACACTTGGTGAGCAACATCAATATCAAAGTAACCGAGTCACCAAACTAGTTCGATTCGAGTTCGATTCGAGCTGGGTTCGATCCGAGTCAAGTCGAGCTGGGGCTAGCTCGAACTTGGCTCGAACTCATTTTCGAGCTAAAAAAATCAACTGACTCGGCTCGAACTCAGCTTCGAACCGAGTCGAATCGAGCTTTTTTGAGTCGAGTCGAGCGAGCAACCGAGCTAGCTCGGTTCGTGTACACCCCTATTTATAGTTGCTTTCTTGACGCGTCCTTATCTTGCGAGTTATCCTTGAGAGATTTATCTTTAGGGGTTTGTAATTGATTCATTCTCACACTTGCGCTGGGGCACACTGAACCTAATCGAACTTGAGAGGTTGGTTGTTGACCTATTCCATATTTTTGTAGAGGTTGGCTCCGAAACTCTTGCTAGTCATGGCACCCTGCTCACACTATTGATGGACTTTTTGCTCTTTACGAGCCATTTGTCCAAGAGGTGTATAGGCAGGCGTACTAGTTGAAGTTGGAGACCCCGTTTTAATCATTCAATAGGACTAGGAGACCTGAAGAAGTGACCTCGAACCAACTAGAGGTCTATTCGTCGAAAGGTTTTCCCACCTTCCCTCCAGTTTACAATGAATACACAAGAGCAAGAGTTTGCACAAGACCCTAACAAGCAAGCAAGCAATACCCTGAGATGATGATGCCAGTTGACGTCATCCCGAATGGTCAACCAGAGAAGGATGAGCTCATCCGAATGCGAGAAGAAATGGCTCGTTTGAGGCTCTTGAATCCACAAGAGCAAGAGTTTGTACAAGACCCTAACAAGCAATAAATACCCCGAGATGATGATGCCAGATGACGACGTCTCAAACCGTCAACCATAGAAGGATGAGCTCATCCGAATGCGAGAAGAAATGGCTCGTTTGAGGCTCTTGACTTTGATCCAAAAGGTGTGTCGTTCGGGCTAGCCCGAATCCTATCCATAACTAGTGTAGTGGAGGCATGAACTTCGATGTATTTGTATTGCAAAATGAATGCATGAACACCAGAGCAGACCAGTTTGTTTCATTTCATAAATTATTCTATATAATAAAAAAGTATATCATTATATTCTTATTATAGAATAATGAATCACGCTCCTAGTTAGTGTAACATAGTTGAAGTGTCCGTTGCTTGCTAGCTGAAAAGCCGTTGTGCGCTAGCGCGCTGTAGTTTTGAAGCTAAAAAAGTCCCGCGCGTGCAATGGCTTAATGTTGACTTTGCCCCCTTATGTATAGAAGGTTAGAGTCCTTAGTTCGCGTCGTTGGCTAGTGTGCCGTCACTAGTCAGCTGTAGCTTGCTCCTTGCTACATCGCTGGTTTTTCCACCATCCAATCCACAACAAATCAAATGAAACCTGGCGAAAAAGAAGTGAATGCTTTGCTGAGGAATGAAGCTTTGTGTTTGTTTTTCTTCAAACCCCCAATCTGCTCTCGCTCGCCACTACTAACGGGGGTCTCAGTTGATTTCCCTTTAGCTAATCAGATGTTTTAGTTCGCTAAGTTTGAAAAGTCCATAGAGCACAGACTAGCCAAAGCAAATTCATTATCATAATGGATATGAAAGTATATTAGTGTATATGATATACTAATATACTTTCATATCCATTATGTCTTTGGGAGGTTTGCTTACTATGTTAAAGTCCGCTTTCTCTAATATGCCATTTTACTTCTTATCTCTATTTAAATGCCCCAAAGCAGTGTTGGATAGATTGGAGAAATTGAGGCGGAACTTCTTTTGGACTAACGCGAGCGATGAAAGGAAGTTCCATCTTCTTAGTGGGACGAGGTTTGCAAGCCAGTTCGAGAGCCTAGGGCGGGGTTAAAAGCCGTTGGGTGCTATGAACACAATGTCTCTGGGGAAATGGATATGGCACTTCGAGGTAGAGGAAGGGAGGCTTTAGAGACAGGTGATAGCGGGTAAATATAGTATGCAAGAGGGCGGGCGGTTCATGAGAAAGGCTTCCCTTTATAGAGCTTCGATAGTTTGGAAAGTGGTGGTGGAGACAGACTATCTAGTTAGGCGTGGGATCTCTTTCAAGCTGGGCAGAGGTAATCATATTTGATTTTGGATTGGCCCTTGGTGTGGCAGTCAAGCTCTTCAAAATCTTTTTCTGATGATTGCTCGTCTTGCTCTTGATAGATTTGTTATTATGGCTAAGTGCTATTCGTTGGTTGAGGGATCGATAGTCTGTCCCCACCATGCCGTAGGGACATTCTTGAAGGCGAAATTGATGTGGTGGCTAAGCTTTTTAAACATCCGAGCAACGTTCAGCCCGAGCTACATCAAGATGATTACATGCATTGGTCCAAACATCAGTCAGAAAAGTTCTCGGTTAAGTCCTTTTTTGAGCTGATCACTGAGGCCCCCTCCCCGTTAGGCTCGTCTTACCTATTCCATTTCTAGTTCTATGGGGCTCCTCCTAGGGTCACGGCTTTTGTGTGGCTCCTTGGTTGGGAGAGAGTTCTTACGATATATAATTACCAATGAGATCCCTCTTGCTCCCTAACATTTGCCTCATTGTATGGCGAATGGGGAGTCAGTTGATCATCTCTTCATTCATTGCTCTTTTGCCCGCCGAGTTTGGGATTACTTATTGAATGGCTTGCAAATGGCTTGTGCAATGCCAAAAATGGTTGCAGAATTAATTCGGGCGTGGCACAGTGGAGGAGTTAGTAAATCAAGAAAGTTGATTTGGAGATTGCTCTAATGGCGGTTTTTTGGGTCTTGTGGGGAGCTTGGAATGACCCTTGTTTTAACAACAAGGTTGTTATCCTAGAAAGGTTATCTACAAAATTGAAACTTTGATGTAAGTTGGGTGGTGTATGCGTAGGTTGCCATGAGTGGTTCTCTGTTTTTGTTTTTGTGTTGGGGGTTGTATTCTTTGTCCGCTGTTGCGGTGTTTCAGTAAATTATCGTTAAAAAAAAAAAGAGATATTAGGTGCGTATTGGCATACCTTCTTTATGCATACCTATGTTCTAGTGACTCTTGAGTAGATGGGCAACTAATCTTGTGGTCAACCAGTGCCCTGCTAAATGGTATTTCTGTCGCTGGTAAATAGATTTACCAACTCATCTGTTTGGGCTACTAGACCGTTGGTCTAAACAATGGAAAGAGGGGCCGTATTTATTGGCCAGAAAGCATTGGATTTAAAGGCCAGATTGGGCACTTTAAATTAGCAGTTTCTCAGAAATAAGTCTCATGCTCAACCCTCATTTGAAGCTTAAGGGAATATGTCCTAAACAGTAATCTTCCAAAACCTTGCAAGTTAGTGTTTTTCCTTGCATGTTTCTAATGGCCTTGATCAATCTCCAATTTGTCATTTAACCAATTGGATTGAACTGAATTCAGCAAATTGATTCAGGGGTGGAACTGCAGTTACCAATCTTTGAGTTACTTGTGTCTTTGCAAGCAAGCGTGGTTACTATGAGTAGCACAAGGAGGTAGACAGATGTAGAAGTTACAAGAGGCTCATTGATTTCTTGATGATGGTGGAGCTTTCGCATGGTCAAATAAGCAATAAAGGTTAGTCAAATGCAGGACAGATAGGTTTCTTGATTCTAAAAGTGGGGTATCATTTTCTGAAATTATTGGGTCCGTTTTACGAACGCCAACATTAGATCATCATCTAGTAATGGTCGATTTGGGTGGCATAATGTCCAGTTCTATTCATTTCAGATTGGAGAATGTGTGGCTCGAAGATTCGCTTTTTGAATTCTTTGGGAGCTTGGTGGAATGAGTCAAATGACGAGGGTCTGAGCGGTTTGAAATTTATGAAGGAGCTTTAATGCGTGCGACAAAGGCCAAGGCATGGAATAGGTCTATTTTCAAAATGTTTAGAAGAGAGAAGGACTAAATTTTATTGATAATTGCAAGCATAAAGAAGAAGAGTTGGTTGTGCTTTTGATATCTAGATGTGATAGAAGGGAAGACCTCGGAACATTTCTCCTCCTCAACATGCTTAAATGTGAAAAGATATCTTACAAAAAAAAATCTCAGGCAACATCACTCAAAATTGTGACAAAAGGTCACAAGACATCCTTCTTTCATTGCATCATCAATGCCAACAGAAGAAATAGTATCTTAAAATTGAACGTGGGTGACAATATTGTAGATGAGTCGGCAACAAGATGGCAAGACCGTCATTAGATGGTATCCCTCCAGCCAACCGCCTTTGGAAAAGACAAAATGTTGGAATGAAGCTTTGAGGAAAAGGAGATAGAACATGCAATTTCAAAATAAAACAAGGCACCTGGTCCCAACGGCTTCACAGTGGCGTTTTACTTGCACAAAGCCTAAAGCGAAACAATAAATTTGGGTGCAAGTGCGGGGAAGCGCTTGTTTCAAAATGTTAGCAAGTATAAATAATTAGGAAATAGGAGTTGGAGCATGAGTTCGAAGCGTGATTCAGAGCAGGAGTAACACCTTGTTAGAAGATTCATGCAACTAAGGTTTCATGGTTTCACCACAACTTCGGGGGTGTATCAAGAAGTGATTTGATTTTAGTCTTTGATGAATCCCATGAAGGATATGCCTCCATGAAGGAACCACTAGCTGGATCATCTACAAATATTTAGTCAACATTCTTTCCAAAAGATCTAAACAAGTCACGGGATTTATCATCTCTACTCTCCAAGGTCGTTTGTAATGGGTTAGCAAATTTTGGATGGGATTCTGATAACAAATGAGTGTGAACATCGTATACAAAATAGATATGTCGAAAGTCATGATAGGGTTGATTGGGGTTTCCTTTGATTCCTCTTTTAGAGGATGAGTTTGGAGCTAGGTTGATTGCCTACTTATCGATTTTGATTAATGATAGTCCAATAGACATGGAGATCCACTTCCTCACTTTTTTTTCATAGTGCTTGCAGATGAGGGTGGTATTGGGCCCGGCTAGGGCCAAGATGAAGTTGGCCTTGGGCTGGCGATAGCCCCCTAAGCTCTAGCCTTGCCTTTAGCTTGAACATTGCCCTTATCAAGCTGAAAAGGCCTTGGTCTTGGCCCTAGCCCTATGAGGTTGGGTCGGGCCCTGTAAGGAAAAGAGTGACATGACCAAAGGTACCGTCTATCCGCAATGACTCATTATATAAATGGTTTTGATGACGAAAACATGACCTTGGATCCAAGAAGTACCTTTGAACTACACATGAAAGTTTAATGGTCCCTCACAAGTTTCTTCAAATCGTCCATCCTTTTATATGACAACACCCATATTGGACGGGTCCAATGGGTCGAGAGGGGCAACATTGGCCTTGGCTTAAGCCCTGGCATGGACATTAGGTGTAGATTTCAAGCCCATGTTAACCATTGAGCCACGTTTAAGGGTCCAAGCTTTGACCCTATAGGGTTGGCCCACTATGGCCAAGCTAGGCAGTCCAACCCATTGCTATCCCTAGTTGCAGTAGGTCTTGGCAAGTTTGGTCGAGAAGACATCCAATTTTAACATTTTCAGAAGCTTTATAGTTGGAAGTCTAGCCATATATGTTTCCATTCTTCAATTTGTTGATGATACCATAATTTTGTGAGGCATCTGTTGAGCAAGTCGGTGCTATCAACTCTATAATGAGATGTTTTGAAGCATACTAGTTGTCAAGTCAATTGTCAAGTCAAATTAACAAAAGTGCCATTGTAGGGGTGGGAATCCAAGACTACGTTTCAGAGTAATTAGAAACAATGATGGGGTGTAGATCGACAAATTACCCGTGAAATATCTCGGGCTTCCACTTGGATAGAGCCTGAACTCCTTAACATTGTCGAAACCGATTATTGAAAATTTCGAAAAAAAAGGTTGACAACATCTCTCTTACAAAACATTCCCTCACCTTTTGCTGCCAGCCTGGAGAATCACTCTGATTAAAGACATGAATTAGAGGAGGACAAGATTGAACGGTCCGTTTAATATACCGAAATTGCATGGTGACTAAGCTCCTTGATCTATTATATGCTTCACCACCCTCCCCATTCGATGACAAGAGGATTTGGGTTCCATGACCTAAAACCTAGTTTTCTTAGTAAATTCTTTTAAGGAACTTTGCCTCGTGGAATGGTTGAAGCTACCATGGGTGAAGGGGTGGGAGATTAGTGTCAGGTTTTCTGTAATGTGGCGGGAAATAGAAACCTTTTAAAAGCCTTGATTATAAAATTAAATCTTATGCATTGTTGTTTAGAAATATCCAAGTTTCTTAAAATAAAATAAAATATCCAATATCCAATAGTTACGATTTACCTGATTAATGCTTATGTGAAACCGTTGTTTATCAATGCTGATCTTCCAACCAAAGAATTCTCTTCCAAATTTATCCTAGATGGAGGAGAGATGTGCGCCCTCGGGTAGGGCCAAGGAAGATGTATACCATCCACGTGTCATGTGTGTGATGGAGGCGGGAGGGAGAGCGGGTGATCTCTCTCCTCTTTAGGTAGTGACGCTCAAGGGTTGAGAGGCTCTCACTTCTCTATTATGTCTTCTCGCCCTCTAGGATAAGATCCATTTTAAGGAGGAGGAAGCTAGGGGTTAGGGAGACACCCGTTATGGTACTCTACCACTCTAAAGTCTTCCATATACCTCAATACATTGGAATCCTGTGATTCTGTCTTATCCTTTGCATCCATATCTGATCCAATCCTTCCATTGCCTTGGCCATCCACAAAAGACCCAATGCCCATGTAGATCAAGTGGTCAACCCCGAGATTTGGACCACCACATCATCATCAAGTGTGCTAAAAAACATTTTTAACGATTAAAATAAAAGTTTAATGGTTGAAAACACTTGTCAACTTTTTAAAACCTTTGGAGTGCTGGGCTTAGTGGAAAAACCACTTAATGAGCATCATATTTCCTTGATCTAAGACATGAGTAAGTTCCTAGGAAACCTATGGATCCTTGTTAGCCCAAGTGAGTATCGACGAACCTTAATGGATGCGCTTAGCTTCACCCACTTTTATTTGCTACATGATGACCTCTTAAAGCGAGCCAAAACACATATAATCAAGGCCTTGAACCCTTACACGTCCTTAGGTTAAGGAATAACCAAATACAGTGTATCCTCAAGTCAATCATTGCCAGTCATGATGGGCCTTATTGTCTAGAGACTTGACCTCAATCCACCAATACAAGTGCCCAATAGGTCCAAACTAGGAGCCTATATTCATGGTACACACACTCTTATGTTGGTAGGGTGAAGGCACATTGACGCATCCTTGTGCCCGGTGGTGGAAATCTTCCATCCCGACTCATTATCAGTCCCCTTGCATAGGATAACCGCATCAATAATCATAATGACAACAACAACCATAGGTTTGTCCTATAACCTGCTAGGTGGTTATGGAACAACTACCATGGCCCACAATTCTCCTTTGGTCAAGTGACTATTGAGTCCAATCTTAAGTTCCTAAGGACAACCAGAGGATTCCCTCCCCCTTTAACCCACAGTCATACATGTTTTAAGGTACTTCCACATGTTAACTATGGCATAGCAATCTGTTCCCCTCTAGGACCCATGGTTATCATGATCTAAGACTAAGATCATTGATATCATATCCACATCACCAATGGACAAGGTTCACATTGGTTTTTTAGGGCACAACTCCGGCAATTAGGAGCTCCATCGATGGTTGAAGCCTTCTCTTGGGCAGCGTTCGGTGACAAGATTCTTACGATTGATGATCTTCAAAAGAGAAATTGGACACCGCCCAATAGATGCATGATATGCAAAAACAATTCGGAAAATGTGGATCGTCTTTTCATAAACTTCTAAGGCATGGAACATTTGTGCTAGCTTCTTCTATTTATTCCAGATTGAACGGGTACTCTTGAGATAATTTGATAAACTCGTGGAGTTAGAAACAATGGGCCTTGAATGTCAAGGTCGGATATAATGGAGAATGTTGTCACTTGCAATTATGTGGGGAATATGGAAGGAAAGAAAGATTTTTTTCCAATGTAAGTCATGGAACAGGGTCAATGTTATAGTATACATCAAGCAGTCCTTAGCAGATTGGGGTAGCATGTCAGAAGAATTCAAAGTAATCTTGATTTTCAACATTATTTGTGAATGGAAGACGGTAATTAATGACTTTCATTGGCCAATCAACACCATATGATATATTGGTAGCCTCCTCTCGCGGGAGTCTGGGAACTCAATGAAGATGGTACCTCTGTAGTATCCACGGTACTTTGGGATAGGAGGGGTTCTAAAGGATGATAGAGCTGTTACCAAGCTAAATTTCTTGGGGCTGGCGGGAAATGCAACACAAATCTAGTGGAGTTGATAGCCATTATTGGGGTGCATACTTTTGCAAGCATAGTAGGTGGAAGGAATAGTGATGGTGGAAGAGGATTCTTCTTTGGCAATTGTGTGGGCCATGGGCAAAAGCAGCCCACCATGTAAATTATCTTTGATCCTAAATGCCTTGACAATTACGGATCTGAACCATGAATGTTTTGTTAATCATGTTCCCAGAGAGGCAAAGTCTATTGCAGATTCTCTAGCAAAGGAGTCCATAGATCTTCTTTCCATACAGGGAACTCTTTTCCGTAGACTCGATGGATTGCCTATTTACCCCTTCATTTTCTAATATATGCTTCTGTTATTCATTGAAAGGAGTAGTAGTTGAAGAAATTCAACAGATAGGGTTGTCAATGCGCACCCAGATCCATGGGTGCCCGAGGAGTCCAATCCGATTTAAATGGGCCCAGCTCCCTTTTGAGGCCTGTTTAAAGAAACGGTCGGGTATGGATCAACCCAAAGGTATCTATTCAGGGTACCTGATTAATTTTACATTCATATGTCATATCAATATGTTACTTGTTAATCTCAACAAATATCATGGCGGAACAATATCATTGTGGGTTGTTCTGAAAGAGAAAAAAACAAAAGAATTCATAATGAAAAGAAAAGGAAGAAAGAAGACTGCATTGATAGGTATCCTTCATTGCTGAGCATCTTATTGAATGGGAACGATGTGCGGCTGGGATGACATCTTGGGCCGGGGGATTGAATGACGACAGGATCAGCAGATCTAGAGAGAGAGATGAAGGAAAGAATAGAAGAACAGAATGAGAACAGCAAGGCCAGTTTCTCATGAAGAGGTGTTGGCTTTTGAAGCATTGGAGTTGGACATCTGTGGATTGGAATAAGCTACTCCAGGAGAACAACTAAGGTCCTTGGCTTGTTTGGCTCTTTTCAGTCTCCTGGAGGTCGCTGATTTTGAAGGGTTAAAATCTTCCAATCTGGGTTATTTGGTTCAAACTGCATCCACAGCCGGTTCCATTATCAGTTCAACAATCTGGATTGGTGGACGTTGGGTCCCACTTGTATGGAATGGGCACATCAGGACACTAGTCACTCTCTGATGCACCAGGAGCGATAAATTATACAAGCTCACCTGCAAACCCTGATTATTGATTTTCATGTAGTTATTATTTGTGATTTCAATGCTTTTTACCCACTGTCACTGTTTTCAAAATTAGCCAGAACTGACTTGTTTGGTGGATCTGGCGAAGTATAATCCTACAGTTTTGGAAGCCTGTAAAGTCAATGACTTTCCATGGCTGCCAGCAATATATCTTTCAATATGGCTGCATTATCTATCTGTAGTAACATGTATTGGCATCTGCCATTGTTTGCACAAATTGCTTGGTCTGGCATTGTAGAACTGTTGAAGAGATGTATTGTGATCCTCGGCCTTAGGATTTGTCTAGTATCATATGGCTAATACAGGTCATCTATCTGAGCAGGTCCACTTTGGATGGTCCCTGCCCAAAAGATCTCCCACATTAGAAGATGCTAGCAATTCAATCCCCTGATGCATGTGGACTGTTGCTGAATGTGGTCCAGGCATGATGAGTCTTGTCAAGTAATGGTCTGGATCAGTCAATGGTTGCCTGTCTTGTGCAAGTTCTGGGCCCTATGATAACATATCCATGTCTTGAAGGTCTCAAAATATTTGTTCCAGATTGGTTTAAAGCGACCATGCTTCTATTTCTTTGTTTTGCAAGCTTTGCCAAAATCAGTTTGATATCTCTCAATGCAGGTCGACCAATCTGATGGGTTAAGCGTTGCCGAAAGGGAGTATGCCATATGTCTTTATAAATGCTGCTGGAATACAGTGGCGTGATTGCAGCTGTCACAATGAACACCAAAGTATCGGACTGGTAAGGTTTCGGCATGGATATTTCTCCAACATTGGAAGTGTTTAGGCATCATGGGTAGGGAGTAGTGCCCTTATTCCATTGTCACTTAGTGGGCCCTGCGTTTTCCATGTTTGTAGGAGCCTATCTCAGACGGCTGTGGCTGCTCTCCGCGATTCTCAACATTGTTATTGTTAAGCCTCATGATTGATACTTGGCCATGGAGCTCGCTAGTGAACTGTCAGTCTCAAATGCGTTGCTGTGGAGGATTACAGTATGATTGAAGGGGCTCATTTTGCACCCCTAGAGAAACAGGTGTCTTCAAGCAGATCCAGGCAGATATTCCAAACTCAGTCAGATGCCTCTCTTTTACCGAGGATGCTACTATGTGATTAATCTCAGGAATGGTGCATTTCCAGCAGGAGAAGTGATCAACAATCATTGGATACATGCTAACTTGCATCCAGTCCATCTTTCCTGCTAAAACGTCATTTGTGTAGGTCATTCAAACCATGAAAACGATGGGCCCCACTATCAAGATTCCCTGCACAAAAGCGACTCTGCTCATTAGGCAGGACAGATGGGCACGTTTAGTGGGATTGGCAGCTGTCCATGAGTTTTGATGGTGTCCCACCTAATGACTGGAGTGGACTGATTTTTGTGCCACGTGAAACTCACGTATGGGTCAGCTGTTTGCATGGATCCAATGTGCTATAAAAATGACGCGTTGGTGAGAAACATGGGGCTGCATGCATGCCAAGCAACATGCAGCGGGTTGTAGGTGATCAGTCTTCTTTCCACATTCCAGCTCTTGCTCATAACCTGGTGTGCTCCCCTCCTTGGATTGGCTGTAGTCTAGACATCCCCACTGATTGGACAATACCAACCATCCAATTGGAGGGCTCTTGCTTATTAAATGTGAAAAGTTGCTCTTTATTTATTTATTTGTTTATTTTTATACTTTCAGCTGAGTCCGTGATGGTGAAGATCACCTGATCAGCATGGTAGTTGAAGGCAGTGCCTCCAGATGAATGGGCGCAAGCCACAAAGGCACTTCTAGTCCTATACTATCATTTATTTGTCTGCATGCCTAAGTTTTGATGAGCCCAAATCCACCTCCATGCTCGCTGCTTCATGTTGGACTTACCGACTTTTGCATCTAGTAGGCCCCACCATGTACATGACCTGGCCCAAAGAATGATGCGCATCCACTCTGCTGACGTTTTTAAGTGGATCTTTTTTTTTTTTTTTTTCCAGGTTATCTACCGTTGTGCCTCCTGACGTGTTAAGTGGGTCTTGAAGGGGGGACCATTACCAATCAATGTAGGACGATCATTTTTTTTCATACCGTGGGGACCACCTGACATGTTAAGCGGTCTTATTTATTTATTTATTATTATTTTTTGTTTCAGGTAATCTACTGTTGTGCCTCCTTTTGCAGGGCTCAGATGCTAATCTTCCACGCCAAATTTACATGCGGCCCGTCACAGCGCACACCTGTATGATATGTGTGGCAACCCCATGGATGCAATATCGGTACAAAATCAGGTTCGTCGGACGATACTACTTGATTTGGGTATTGAGGATTGATCTTTGTCAATGTGTGTGTTTTTTTTTTATATTTTTTATTATTTATTTCTTAACCATTTGTTTTTCCCCGGAACTGTGGTTAGCTGATCATTTGACCGGTTCAATTCATGGTGGGGCTCGTGCAACTGAGTGGCTTAGCATACAATTCCCTCCTTTTCATGCACAAAGTTGGCATCTTTGCATTTGGCTGTTAACATATTGCTACATGTTTTGCTAGTTGCACCCTTTTGGAACTTTTTTCTTCATTAGGGCCACTCCCTCTACAAGTCTAATAGAATAAGCTTACTCTAAAAGTACTACCTGGGCCCCACTGGGGTGTGTTTATGGCATCCAACCAACCTGTCCAGCAGAGTTGCCCCACCAGGAAAGCTGGACCGCTAAAAAACGATATCCGACCATCATGTTGCCCACTGCCTGAAGGTTTTTGAATGGTTTTCCATTGTTTTCTACAGTGACGTCCACCTAATGTTTGGGCGTCCAATCATCATGGTGGCGCTTATCTATGCACAAGCCGGGGATAGCGTATACACAACTCGGTGGGCCCCACCATAGAAAATTGTACAACAATCCAAAAACCTCCCAATTCGAGTGGTGGGCCACATGATAATATCATCAGCCTCTGTTTCTTATAGGCGTAGGACTTTCATACTTGGGTACCCCTGTTGGACAGGTTGGGTGCTACTGGTGTGGATTACTCTGTGATGCCCTAATACGGCGACATTTGATTGGTCCAACTCAGTCGGTGGAGTATCACTTTCAAACATGCTTTGCAATGGCCCTATTTCTGAGAGCGGAGTCACGTGGCCCAATCAAATGTTGCCACATCAGGGCCTCACCTAACCCACTGCCGGATGCCACACATGACTTGTAGAATAAGCTTTACTATTTTTATTTTTTATTTTCCGTTTTCATACTTCACCATAATGCCTAGCATGACATGCACGTTGAGGTGACGTGATATGCATGTGTAACATCTTGGACTGATGCTTTGGCAGGCCCCATCATGAACGTGCCATAACCCAAAAGTCACAAGCCGCACTTGAGATCCTAACCGTTCAATCTGACAAGCTTCGAGTGTAGAAAAAGGATGGATGGCTGGAAAAGATTGACGCATGATTGAAACTCGTTCGTCGATGGTCCTCGGTTGATGAGTGGTCTTGATGGGGGGGTAGACGTCCTCACCTGCATCGGTGCATCACATGCCAGGATTCGAATGCTTTTTTGAAACCTTGCTTAACCTTGCTTTGAAGTTACAAAGCGGCAGGTAATAAAAACGTCAAACGAGAGAGATTGCATGATCTGAGGTTGTTGGATATGGTGGGCCCATTGTTCTTATGACTGTACGGTACTGTATATGCTTCCAACCTAGGACCTATATGCTTTCCCACCGTCCCCAATAAAATCAGCTTTTTGGATCATCAACCCGAGGGTATGTACTTTCTACTCCGGTTTTTCAGTTTGTATAAGTGGGCGCATGGTTCCCTTGGTGTGTTTGGTTCCACGTAAGAAGCATCAGGTTGGAAAAATCATAGCCATCGATGGGGTTTTCGTGAATGCGGATGGTTGCTTATCTCACAAATGGTTAATCTGCAGGCCACAAGTTAGTAGCTTACAATTACCGGCAAGATGTGGTCCATCTCACCAATGGTTCAGATCACTGGACGATGGAGCCTTCCACAAACTGAAAAGCCGTGTAAACTATACATGTCCTTGGTCGAGGATTAAAGAGATGTTGTATTTCTTCGGAGATGTATTGACTAGCAAGCAACCTCTCATTTTCATTTGAGATGTTTATGGTGCGAATCTGAATAAATGGAACAAAACAAAGGTGGGTCCACACCACGATGGTATTGCACGTAACGTCCACGTGCTGCCATGCCAATGGCTGTGCTAAAAATGAGCCTGGCCTTGTGTATATGCCGAGCAAATCTAGTATGTTGGTTCATCAGACCATAGGCTGTCCATTGATTTTGATCATGTTTGTCAGTGGGCCGCCCTTTTTTGCACGGCTCAGATGTTCCCGTGTCACACGTATTAAGTGCATGATCCCATCAAGAGAAATCCGGCCGTTGAATTGATGGGTTTAAGTTAGCTAGGAAGGCTCTCTGGTTCTACCCTGCTATGCGATGATCTAGACCATTCATCAAGAAGTTCCGTACCGTAAGATGGGGGAACTCAGCTCGAGGCCCAAATCACTGTTCATGATAGATTGTGACGAGATTTGATAGGCGAGATTATTTCTTTTGACAGTAAATTAGAGGACGGTCCGGATCAATCATGTGATAGGGGAGAAGGGACGAGCGGATGAGGTAGCAATGTACCCGTTCAGAGTCAGCTCACCATGAAAACGGGATGCACGAAAAAGCAGTATATGATCCAACCATCAGGTGGGCCACCACGTAAAAGAGGTTTTTGGAGGATGGAGATAACCTACTGAGTAAACTGTGGGGCCCACTGATGTTTGTTATTATCCACACCGTCCATCCAGCATGGGCCCAAAATTGAAGCATATCCAAAGCTCAAGTGGACCACACCACACGAAACAGTTACCACAATGACTAGAGCTGTACACGAGTAAAGTAAGCTCGGTTACTCGCTTGACTCGACTCGGCATGAGTTTGAGCCGAGCACAAGCATGAGTTTGATACTCGTTTTTTATTACGAGTAGAGTACGAGCTATGCAATACTCAACTCGTACTGTGTGGTGTTGATTTATTATTATCAGTTTTTTGTATAAATTGTTAATATATTTCAGAAATTGATATCATATAATGCTAATATATGTTAGAAATTGTTAATATATGTTAATATAGAAATTGTTAATATGTTAATATAGCTAATATATGTTAAAATTGTTAATATATGTTAATACAACTACTATATGTTAATATAACTAATATATGTTAAGTTTGTTGCTCGAAAACCCTGCTCGAATTAGGCTTGTATTCGGACTCGACTCGATTTCTGCTTGTATTCGGACGAGTAGAGCACGAGCAGGGAATCCATGCTCGATGCCCGAGCAGAACCGAGTACGAGTAAGACTCGGGCAGTGCGTGCCGAGCATGAGCTGGGCACTACTCGGCTCAACTCGTGTACAACTCTAACAATGACGTCCATTGTTGAAGCCTTCTTAGGGCCGGCAGTGGTGTTTATTTGTCATTCAAGCTGTTCAAAAGTCCACTTTTGAAACCTTCCCACGGTGTAGTCCACTTGACGTTTGGATATGCTTCAATTTTGGGTTCATTTCATGAAAGGAAGTGGAAAAGCGGATGGACGGTGTGGATAATTCACGTACATCACGGTGGGCCCACAGAATTTACCTATAGGTTACGGGTGTACTGAGTTACTAGGTACGCAATCCGCGACCCTTTTGTACGGTTGTCCGTTGGAATCTTTTGCGTGTCCCATCTTTGGGGAATGCAATTTTGATGGTGGAACAACATTGTTACACTGTTTGGTTTCCATACACATACGTAACTAGTTGCAGTGTTCTGTTGTCATCCACAACTAGTTTTGGAGGCGAGACATTCCGAATTCAAAATTCATTATTGATAAACGCACAAGATGTCTATTTACAATTGCGTGGTCCAAAACCTTACACGTGGCCCTTGGATGGAATCCGGTGAATCCAGTCATACTGTGGATAGTATGATAGCTTGAAAGCTTCATTGATTAGACGGTTGTAACCAGTTGTTGTAGGCCGTGGACCGCATGTCTAGGATCATGGACCACTGGGATCTCTTTGGTGTGTAAACGGGTTAGAGATCCGAACTTTTCAACTGGTGGACATTATGTTGGGTGGGGCATAGCTTGAAAAATACACCCGTTGGATAATCCTATCCATTGATTGGAAGACAGCTATAAAAACGATCCACCGGCAGTTGCTGTCCAATGTGAAAATATCTTCCACTCTCTCCACTTGTGTTTTCCGCAAATTTTGCAAAAGGGCGGGCCAGAGAATCTGTACTGGGATTGAGTGATTGATAACTGACATAGATTGGTACGACTATCACTGTTGAGTCTTTAAGGGAGGTCGGATTGTAGAATAAACTCGTTATGCGATTCATAAGATAGTTTATTTCAACACTAAGGTTTTGGTATTCACGTGCTAACGAAAAAAAAGTTTCAAGGAAAGTCGGATCTTGAACGGTCGATTGTAGAATAAACTCGTTCTGCAATTATATATTTGGGGCATACCATAATGTAGGAATCAAATCTACTCCGTCCATCGTGTGATTCTCCACATCTTTTTAATGGATCCTAAAAATTAGATCTATCCAAAACTCAGGTGGGCCATCCCATGCAAAATCCTTCCTAGAACTTTCATTACATGGTGTGGACAACTGAGTCTAGAGTGGCCTTATTTTGGGGGTGTCTATTCATCCTAGTGGGGGGCTCATTTCATGAGTGGATCGGATGGAATATTAAGAAAAATGGTAGGGCCCACATGATCTGGAAGGTTTTAATGGTGGGTGTCCCCATCCTAACTGTTCCCTGCGCTATGATCCATCTGTGTATTGGACCGTCCTGATTTTTGAGATAGAGGTTGAAATTGAAGAGGCACACCTTATGGACGGGTGGATGTGTGGCCCTGCATAACGATGTGCCCCGCACACGTACCTGTAGAGGAACCAACCTGAGAGATGAAAACACAACCTATAATTAGGTGTTACTTACCCTTACTGTGGGGCCCACCTTAATGATGTAATATATATCCACGCCGTCCATCCCCTTTTCCGGCCCATTTTAGGAAGTTTTCTCCAAAATTAAGTGCATCCAAATCTCAGATGGACCACACCACAGGAAACAATGCTCATCCACTATTAAAAACTTCCTAGGGCAATGTTTACTTGTCATCCAACCTGTTGATAAGGTCAAGAAGACATGGATGAAAGGAAAATACAAACATCAGCCTGATCCAAAACTTTTGCGGCCCACAAAGTTTTTAATGGTATTTCACCACTATTTCCAATGGTACGGTCCACATGAGATTTGAATCTCCTTAAATCTCCTTAAAATGAGCTGGAAAAACGGATGGACGGCGTGGATATACAACACATTCATCAAGGTGAGCCCCACACTGGTAACACGTAATCCTCTCCCTTTGGGTTATGGTCCATCCACCGTGGGACGGCATTGTGGGCCCAGAAGTTCTTCCAATGCCCCAGCGGCCCAGTGTAGAAAAGGGTCAGATACCGTTGATTTTTCTACATATGTAGACAATGTCAGATCTTGATTATTCAACGCGCATCAAAGCTTTCCCATTTGTGTATATGTTCGATTAAATGAGAGTTGGCATTGAATATCTTCATCCGTTCAACGCCCACTTTACGAAGGCCGAATGAATGAATGTTTCGGTAGATTTTGAAATTTATGAGGGTACTTTCGAATGGGAAGTTATTTGATACTCTGGCAGAGTTTCTGTTACTTGATATGCAGGCACTCTGATGTTGTACACGTGGCAGATATTAATTAAAAAATAAGCCAATAAATGTCCACCAATCCGATAGAAGTAATAAAACGTCCGAAATTTCCGGTCATTCTAATTAATATCTAAGTGGCTGCGTATCATCTGTCGTAGTCCGCCAGAGTATCAAAGTTTTTCTCCCAGCCCCGGGGCTGATGGTCGGTGCTCTGTGGGTTCTACCATGATGTATTTGTTTCATCCATTCTGTTCATCAATTTGTAAAGATAATTTTAGTGCTTGACCCAAAAAATGAGAGGTATATAAATCTCAGATGGACCACACCACATGAAAACAATAGTGATTGGGTATCCACCATTAAAGTTCTTCTAAGGCCCACTGTACTGTTTATTGACATCCAATCTGTTGATTAGGTCATAAAGACCCAGATGAAGGGCAAAAGTAAAAATAAGCTTGATCAAAAATATTTATGGGCCCCAAAAGGTTTTTAATGGCCGAAACTCATTCAATACTATTTCATGTAATGTGGTCCACTTGAGATTGGTATACATCTAATATTTTGTCTCATATCATAAAATGATCTGTAAAAATATATGGATGGCATGGATGAAACACATAAATCATGGTGGAGCCCACAGAGCACCGACCATCAGCCATTGGCTGATGTCAGGGGGAGTAGCCAATCCGTTCCCGCGCGTGGGCGACTTCCTTGAAGAAGACTTATATGATACATGGCCTGCGTCATGGTAAAGTGTACACGTGTTTAATTATGGAAAGTGAAGTCCATTATTTTGGTAATCCACACCGTTGAATAGACCTTTACTTATAATATATTGTCTAAAACAATCTCAACCATTCTATTTATAGTCTACAGTGAGGCATATAAGATGAGAAAAACTCATCAACTTTCTACGTTCAACTAAAAAGAGCTTTAATGTTGATGTCTTGGATATTTTAAATCAAGTATAGTTTTAGAAATGCTCCATCCAATCCGGTAATAGAAAATCAACGGTCCAGATCAGAAAATCATGGATCCCACTTGTTGTTAGAACTTAGAATTAGAAACGCGTGTATACTGCTTAAAGATGAGCTCATATGTATGATATAACAAGTCCTGAGGAGCAGGTGGAAAACCGTCTTGCAAGAACACGAGAGAGACTTTCCAAGCTTTCTAGAGTCCTTGGACTCTTGGAAGTCTGACGGACTCGGTCATTTCTCCACAACCCTTCCTCCAAGTTTCCAAATATGATTTTTTTTTAACTTTTTAATATCTGCTGAAAATCTTTTTAGGTTGAGATTCAACTAAAATGCACTGTGTGGGGCCCACCTGATATGCATCACAGCCAATTGCCCGTCATGTGCGCCATACAACGTAAAATCAACCCAAAACCACGTGGTGTGGCCCACCTGAGTTTTAGAACGTTCTTAGCTTTGGCATCTGTATTCAATCATCCTGGTGGACCGAATCTTCTGACGGAGGTTACGGAATGATGTGGGCCGCACAGACAATCTAGGATGATTTTAATGGTGGCCATTCCATCCCAGCTGTATCCTGTGGTGTCGCCCATCTGAGTTTTGGATGGGCCTGATATTTTATAAGGACTGAGAAAATGAAGAGACGAACATGATGTATGGATTGGATTGGATGGACAAGTTATGGTGGGCCACACACATCGTATGGTAGTTTTAGCTTAAACTACAGAGTCTTGGAGTGGAACCTCTCTCGCTTCCTATTTTTACAACATATATGAGAAATGATGACGTATACATTTACGACCTCAGCATGCTAAGGTATCACGAAATTCCATCTTTCCTGCCACGTGTCGTGTTTGTAGGACATCCTAGCTGCAAGAGGCCACGCGGTCGAGATCAATGGAAGAACGACAATCTGGTTCAGCGTACAAGTGTAGCCCAGTTGCTGAGGGGATCAGCTCTATTTTAGTCCTGGGAGATCTTTGTTGTTGGGCTCACCTTTTGTACGGTTCGGATGTGCTACACGTGTGACAAGTTAGTGGGAAAGGACGCGGATCAGGTGGTGTCGTGATGCACCGTGATGCATGTGTTTTTCTATCCACGCCGTTCATCCGTTTTTCCAGCTAATTTTAGGGCATGAATCCAAAAATAAGCAGATCGGAAGCTCAAGTGGATCACACCATAGGAAACAGTGGTGATTGAACGCCCACCGTTCAAATTTTCTTGGGGGCCACCAAGTTTTAAATCAAGCTGATATTTGTATTTTCCCTTCATCCAGGTCCATGTGACCTTATCAACAAGTTGGATGGCAGATAAACATTCAGGTGGGCCTTAGTAAGGTTTCAACGGTGGCCGTCATTATCTCCTTTCTTTATACGATGTGGTACAGCTGAGCTTAAGATTACTTTGTTATTGGATTCATGCCTTAAAGTGAGCTGAAATATACTCTACGGTGGGGCCCACAATGCCCAACACATCACCTAATGCACGTCAGCTTAGCTTGGGGTTGTAGCCTTGAAGTTGTTAGATCATTTCTCATTTAGGGGGTTCTTGGATACTAGGCTCAGATAAGCTACTTATATCATAAGTAGCTTATTTTGGTTTCTACTTGTTAATAATAAAAAAGTAGAAAAAGTATGTTTTGCTTCTAACATCATAAATAATTATTTCACAAGTTTGTTTAATCCCCCTCACATCCATCATCTATCATTTAGGGCCAACTTTTGATGTGCACCGTTCATTGTGTGGGCCCCGCTTTAATGTAGATCATAAATCATGTGGGGCCTACTTTAGATGTAGAATGTTCATCATTAGGGATAGACCTTTTATATGCACCGATCATTATGTAGGGCCCATCTTTGATGTTGGTCATCCATCATGTGGGGCCCACCATCAATGTTATTGTCCATCATGTGGGGCTCACCTTCAAAAACCATCGCCTATCGTGTAGAGCTCACCTTTGATGTGGACCATCTATCATGTAGGTCACTCATCATTAATGTCGACCTTTAACGTGGACCGCCCATCATATGGGATCATCCATCATGTGAGGCCTACCATTATTAATTGCTCATTATGTAGAGCTCAACTTTGATGTATACTATTCATCATGTGTTCCCCACCTTCATTGTGGGTTGCTTATCATGTGCGGCTCGCCTCATATGTGGGTTGTTCATTATTATGGGCCAACCTTTGATGTGGACCATCTATGTATGAGCACACCTACACATGGGCCATCCATTATGTGCAGCCCAACTTCAATATCCACTGTCCTTCATGTGGAACCCACCTTTGATGTGGATCATCCATCATGTAGGCCTCACCTTTGAAGTGGGTCATCCATCATATCAACCTCCTTTAGATATGAACCATCCATATGTTAGCCCACCTTTGATGTGGGGGTCATCCATCATGTGAGCGCACCTTTTATGTGAATAGTCCAACATATAAGCCCCACCTCGAATGTAGACAGTTGACCATGTGAGGCCTTGACGCAGGGATGAATGTGATGAGGATAACTACTCCAAATCCACGGAGCTTCTCTGAACTCCTCACATATACTTTTTGAATCCACGAGGAAAGAAAGCAGAAAATAGAAATAAATTCTAAGAAATTCGAAATTGATTAATTGATCATTGATAATTTTCTTAATGTGTCTACTTACATCATTAATATGGAAAAAAAATAAACTAAAATTCGTAATTATTAAAAATAGCAAAATTCTAACTCTAATAAAAATCCTAATTCTAATAAAACTCTTCTAAGGCCTAATTTCTAAAAATAAAAATTGTAAATAAAATTTCTCTAAAAGAGTCCTAGTATAACTAAAAGTTATTTCTATAAGGAAAGAAAATCTAAAACTCTAAAAAAATATTAAAAAATCAGAATTACTAAAAATAGTAAAAATCTTCTAAAAATTCGTTTTTGAGCTGAAAGAGCGCGTTTTCTGACGAAACGAACAAATGCGACCCACTATGTGGGTCGGTTCACCTTGGATGACCCGTTTCAGTAAAAAATGATAGGTTGTACGCCCCATAACGATACCGGATCAAAGTTATGGTCAATTTACGGTCCACCTCCTTTTGACTCAACCATGCTGGGAATATCTCTGTGACACGTTCTACATCAGGCCTCCTTTGATATGCATGGTATAAGATATCCTAATAGACAGACAATGAGAGAGAAAAGTAGAAAAGTCATAAGTTCAAAAGGTTTTGTTTTTTTTTTTTTAAAAAAAATTATTAAAATAAGTAGCTAATAAGTTAGCTCTACAGTTATACTTATAAATTAACTTAAATAAGAAAAATAATTTATTTACCTAAGTTAAAAAGTAATTTATTTGGTGGTATCTAAACGGGCTCTTAGCATGCATTTAGATAATAAGTTACTTATGCCACAAATAAATTATCTTAGTTCATACTAATTAAGAAGATAAAATAACTTATGTTAGGTAAACTAAGTTACCAGCTTCTCCTCTATTCAATCTTTCCTGGTGCCTTTCTTTAACAATTGATGAAAAGTAGAAAAGCTAAAAAAAGAAGTTAAAATTGAAATGATCAGGTACTTTAAATTAAAATTTTATTTATAATTAATAGTAAACCAAACTTACTTATTTGGAACAAGTCATTTATTTACTTAAATATAAAAAGTAACTTATTTCGGTGGTAACACCCTGTAGACACTGAAAATTGGTGCCCACGTTGGTTAAAAGTGTTGTGGTGATGATGGTGGGGGTGATTAAGCTGATTTGTGATTGTTGGAGTCGCCACTAGCCAATATTACTCAGAATCCCGCGGTTGGCTAGAACCCACGGAATACATAAGGTTGGAGAAATCCGAAGACTCTCCTACCTTAGATTGACTCCAGGTCTGCGATCTGGGATTCCGAGTAAGGGACCTCGGTTACAAAGAGGGAAGGTGTTAGGCACCCTCTCTGCTCGCACAAATGTACGGTCTCTACTTAGTGTGGTAAAATAATCTCAAGGGATGATGATGATACTGTGGTCATGATGAGACTAGTCACACGTGGATTTCTGATGTAGCAAGATCTGAGATTTCGACAGGCTACAGAGCATACGTCCGACAATGTATCTAGAGGGAGGATGTGATGATGCTTATGCAAAGAGATAAGAAAAATGGACTAAATCACTAAAAATTTCTGATGTGACAGGATCCGATGCACGGCAAGTCACAAAGCATACGTTCACTAGAGATCTAGAGAAGCAGGGGGGTTGAGAAGGGAGTAGATGTCATGATGAATGCTTGTAGGGTGATGGATCTTTAGCTTGACTCTTGAGTAGGCCAAGACATAGACTGAACCATGATCAACTTGGGTTAGGCTTATGGGTTGGAAGGGTTGAGTTGAGGGTTAGGGGGTGGCTGGAAAAATCTGAATTTGGAGGGTTTGGGAGCTCATTCCCTTTCCCTCACTCTCTTCCTCTCCCTCTCTTTCTCTCTCACTCTTTCTCTCTCACTCTCTCCCTCCCTTGGTGGCTCTCCCTCTTTGTGGCTTGGTGAAAATGAAAGGGGAGAGGGCTATTTATAGCCCTTTCCAATGGTTTTTTTGGTAAATAGAGGACAAAAGGAGGGTAAATGCTGATGTGGCATGGGATTGTTGGAGAGGAGAGAGACGCCACGTGGCGTGCTCTCATTGGCTAAAGGGGCTGGTAAAACAGTAAATAGTGAAACTTGGAGGGGTAAATTCCAGGAAAAGTTGACTTTTGGACGCTCGGACAGCTGTCCACACGTGGGCCGTGAGCGGCGGCACTCGGAGTACCTCCCGCGGTAGTCCAACTTCCGCCCGGACTGGGTTGAGTCTGAACCTCGTGTGGTTGGCTCCGCGCACGTTTTTTGAGGGGAAGCGGTAGTTTGACTACCGCCAGCGGTAGTCAAACTACCGCTTCGGTACAGTTTCCTTCGAAATTTAGCCGATGGGTCCTTTTTTGGGTCCTTAGAGTGAAACAAAGTCCGTTTTGGATATTCGGCTCAAAATGACTCGAAATTGGCTCGATTGTTACCCGAAAATGACCCGAGAAATGGATCGGTTTTGGACATGATCTGGATTGAATGATGACTCATGATGGCTCAGGTTAGGATTAGGGTTAGGTTTAGGATATGATCATGGTTCTCGGATTGTCTTAACTTTCTCAAGATATTAGCCTGGGTGGGGTGTTTACAGATGCTCCTCTTTGGCCGAGGTTGCGAGCAACCGAAGGCCAAAGCAAGTTGACACCCCACCCTTCTGGTCAGAAAGGATAGTGATTCAAATCCGTTGCCTGCTTGTTTCATTGTCAGTTGACTGTGTGGAAAAGAGATTACTTGCACATATCACGAGGGTTGAGGCAAACGTCGTGATTGTCTCCTACGCATTTGTCGCGGCTTTACGGATCACCAATCACAACCCTTTCATATCGGATTGTTGACAGCATTGGAGGGTAAGTCTGAAAAGTAAGGGCCTCTGCGCATTTGTCGCGGCTTTACGAGGATTCTCGTACTGTTAGGTCTGTCGTTCCTTTGCTATGTAATCACCATAGGAGTGTTCGTTCCATTTGACCGTCAAAGTGGTTAGCTGCCCTGCGCGTTGGTGCGGCCTTACGGGGAACTCACTACGCTGACTTGGATTCGATCAAATTTTGCGAACATCCCGGACTAGGTATGTGCAAGTAATCTGTTTGCCATGCGATCTGCTGAGTCTGACACTTTGGTTACAATGGATTGTCTTCACTTCAAGTTTGATTATTCTTTCCAGAGATAAATCTACTCATCTTACTAGCATTTGTACGACTGCCCAGTTATAGAGATCTGGCCAATCGTACATGTATCATGTGCGGACTCGATCGTCCTTCGGGAAAACCGAAAGAGATCGGGTCTTATTTAACTATTTGCACTGACCGCAACTGGAGAACATGGAAGATTCCTCAGTGTACTGCGCGACGCGTGCGTCTTTTGAAAACTATCCTCTTTGGAGCTAGGCTCCTTGAGGATTTTATTTGAAACTATTTTTTAGATTTTTTGAAAAATATCCGTTCGATCTCGAGGGTGGGCGTCGTCGTTCGGTTTTTATTTTCACAAGTTAAGTAAACAGTCGCGTTGCCTCCACTAATGAGTTGGCGGGGTTAACGGTTTTTATTTGAAGATATCTTGAAATTATTTTTTTTTTGAAACATCGGTCCAATCTCGCGGGAGGGCATCGTCGTCCGATTTTTATTGTACAGTGATCTGAATTGAATAGCCAGATGACCTCCACTAATGAATTAATGGGGTAATTGGGGAACATGGGCTTGATTTGGACATGTGGGCCTAGGACTATAGGCCTTGAAATCGGGTTTGTGTAGTGGGCCTTGCTTTGGATATGTGGGCCTAGGACTATGGGCCTTAAAATCGTGGGCTTTGGACCCTGGGTCTCTAAACAATGGGCTTGGTGGGCTTTTGACATGTGGGCCTTGTGGACTTTGAACTTGTGGGCCTTGTGAGCTTTGAACCTGTGGGCCTTTGGGGGCTTTGAACTTGTGGGCCTCTGAGGCTTTGAAATGTGGGCCTCTGGGCTTTGAAATGTGGGCCTCTGGAGCTTTAAAATGTGGGCCTTTGGGGCTTTGAACTTGTGGGCCTTGTGAGCTTTGAACCTATGGGCCTTTGGGGGCTTTGAACTTGTGGGCCTTTGGGGGCTTTGAAATGTGGGCCTTGAGGGCTTTGAGATGTGGGCCTCTGGTGCTTTGAAATGTGAGCCTCTGGGGCTTTGAAATGTGGGCCTTTGGGGCTTTGAACTTATGGGTCTTGTAAGCTTTGAAATATGAGCCTCTAGGGCTTTGACTTTGACTTTGTGGATCTCCGACTTTGTTGGCAGCTTGTCCTGTATATGCATGAACGTTTTTTTTTTTTTTTTTTTTTTTTTTTTTTTTTTTTTTTTAAAGAAAGGAAAGCGATTTATAGAAAGACTTTTTTTTTTTGAAAGGAATTAAAATTTTTGTTTGTGCCAAATTTGTCGATGTTTGAACTTGTGCTTGTATGGTGGAATCAGAACATTGAACTTAGCCCATGTCGAATTCGGTATTCTGAGTTGTTTACTAGGGATCCTGATTCCCTGAGAGTAGCGCATACTAGGATCATGCCCCTTGGATTTGGGTAGAGTCTGACAGAATTTTGATCCGAAACTTATCTCTTTTTCGCGCTTCTTCACTTTGCTCGTTGCCTTGGCTTCTCTTGTTCTTGCACTTTTTGTTTTGTTTTTTTTTTTCTAACCATTTTTGCCCGTAGCACCTTTTCAGGTTTTCACCACGACTGGCTTTCTCGTCATTTTTGCCCATGGCGTCCTTTCGAATTTTCACCATGTCCCGAGTTTTTGCTCTTGCCTGCCCCTTGGCAGCTGTGCTCTTTTTACCCTTGGAGCTTTTTCAGGTTTTCACGAAGTCCGCTACATGCTCGCTGTTTTTACTCGAGGCGCCCTTTCGGGTTTTCACATCGCTTGTTTTGCTTAGGCAAGTTATTTTTCTTTGATTTCTCTTTTTCTTGTACAAAGGTGGGAGGTTAGACTCCATTCATTGCCGGTAGACCGGTGAGTTGCCTGACTTTGTATTAATCACGATCATGAAGCTGTTGACATTGGTTAAACTATCGTGATGGGAAATGGGTTAGTGACTTGTGTTCTCACTCATTGGGTTCGACTTTTTTTTTTTTTTTTTTTTTTTTTTTTTAACCCTTTATTTTTTGGAACACTTATTGAAGGAAGGAAGGAATGATGATGGAATGTACCTCAGGATGCTAACCTCTTGTCGTTTGGCTTTAGCTTTATGATTGTGGTTGTTGACATAGTCAGGTAGGATTACACATAATAGATATTCACGTTGTCGGCGTTGATTGGCTCTGGAAGATCTTTGCCTCTAATGATGGTGAGACGAAGGGAACCTCTCGGAAGAATATTCGCAAACGATCAGTGAATCATCCCAGGATGACTTGGACTTGCCCCTTGGATCTAGTAGGCGCAATGATAAGATGTGCATTGTTACCATGTTGCTAACTTTTCTTTCAGACTTGCTTGTCGTTTGTCCTAGTGATCGCCGTGCACTTTATGTCTGTAAGATGTAGTTGGTTGTATTAAGATTACCACCAATCATTTTTCTTGACTTCTCTTTTTCATTCGCACCGATGATGTAAGATGTTGTTGGCGCCCGCTTTTGTCTGACACGAGAATGTACTCATCACCATTGGATGCCTTTGGGGTCATTCTTTTGATGATGTCCACACCCCATAATGAAGAAGGGCTAGAGTGTTGATAGGTTATAAAGACTTGAAGCATGCACATGGATCCGTTATGCAAACTTTGAATATTTGAAGCACTTCCTGACATGCTGCAATAGCTTATCTCTATCGTTCATCAGTAGGACTCAATCATGGACTTCAGACATGATCTTGACAGCTTTGCTCGATGGACTTGACTTCAGGCTTCACAATAGATGATGTATGATTGGTTCTTCATTTGATTTGGGTAAGGCTTTATAGGAGAACGAAAGGTTGGATAGCCTTGGCTTTAAGAACTCTGTGATCCTCTACTTGTATTCATGAGGCGAGGATCTCTTGATGCGTACTTTTCTAGGGAGCTCAGGGGATCCCAAGCTTACAATTTCAAAATCATCCATGACGACATTACCCTTTGCCTTGAATTTTCGGAGGGAATCCTCTAGCTCGAGAGTCGGATCATCATTTTCCACATCTTGAGCTTCATTCAAACCCATGAGTTCGAAGTCTAATTCCAGATCGAAATCATATGAGTCGATTTTAAACTCGGGTGTTGTAACAGACGCATTTGGCACATTATTGCTTGTGAGTTTTGAAAGATTTTCTATTGTTTTTGTGTTTGAGAAATTTCTGATTTTTTTTTTGTTTTTAGATTTTGACAAGTATTTGAATTTTTGGTATTTGGAAATATCTAGTTTTTTTGGCTTTTGGGAATTTTCTGATTTTTTTTGACAAGTATATGATTTTTTTTTTTTTGTGTTCAGAAATATCCAGTGTTTTGGCTTTATGAGAATTTCTGATTTTTTTGGTTTTGTTTGTTTTTTTGTTTTTTTTTGAGAAAGACGGCGACGTGAACCAGGGATTGCCTAATTCGGCTTGGGGAGCGAAACATTATTTACTTTTATTGTGCCGTCTTGGGGACTGTGAACCAGCTATTGCCCTGCACTCCCTCCCCTTAGGAGGCAGGGCCAGACGGATCAGTAGGTGGGCCCTCATTGTCGTGCCCAAATGTCGTGATGAGTTTGGGATCTGAGTTGGTGTTGGATGTCACTTTCCTCAGCTCATCCCCGATGCATTGTGAGTCTTTGGATTCTTCCTGCTCAAGTGAGACCCAGATTATGGTCTAGTCAATTAGGGGCAATTCTTGCCCCTTGCCCGAGTCATTTCCAAACAGCCCAGTTGGGCTCATTTTACTCATTTGATCCTCCACGGTGGATCTCGGCCTACCAACCGGATAGATGATCCCTTCTCCGATAGATTTGATTGATGTGTGGATGAAGGAATCATCATCCTCTTGCCAACCTTTCTCTCCCTTGATACATCTGTGCTTTAGTACCTTACCCATAGGAGGCTGATATCCTAGTCCTCTCATGCCTGCATTCTCTTGATATTCGAGCTGATAATAAAAATGTCGGTGATCGACTAGAGGGAAGACATAGTTTGATCCGATGGGACATGCAAGAGGTATGCAATTCGCTGTTTCAAACTCAAGATTATGGCATGGTATGTCCTCGTCGGAGCATTGTATGTCTATGATCGGGATATCTAACTCTTGACGGTTAACTGTTTCAATCGGAAAGATTTGTTCGGGATCGTCCAAAACGGTCAGCGCCTTGTCTCCGAAAATGTATTTGGCCTTTTGATGAAGAGTCGAAGAGAGAGCCTTGACTCTATGGATCCAAGACCGATCAGGGAGGAGATGAAATGAAGCGTGTGATGTCAAAGACCTGAAAGTGATGGTTGATGTTTTGGGGCTAATCAAGATCTTGACATTAATCTCTTCCTCGACCTTTCTCCTAGAGGCGGGAACTACTTGTCCTAGACTCTTCTCTTGAAGGTTCGAAGACTGAGCAGAGCTAGGCAAATCCCTTTGAGTAGCAGAATGTCCTTCTTGAAAAGTTACCACATGATTGAAGTTAGGCCCTGATTTTACTAGGGCATGCGGTATGTTGATCGGAGAAGGAGCATTTTCTTGGATCACGAGGGTTGGAGCAAGGATCGGATAGGCAGATGGTGCCCCTTGCGAGACGGAGGATGTATGGATTGAATTGATTGAGGGTGGCTCCGAGGGCACGGAGATTGGACCGGCTGGAGATGCCCCTTGCATATTTAAGGGCACAGAGATTGGATTGGATGGGCATGCCCCTTGCATATTTGGGGGAATGAAGACTGGACCGGCTGGAGATGCCCCTTGCCTATTTGAGAGCGAAGAGATTGGACTGGCAGGGTGTGCCCCTTGTAGATTTGGGGGTATTGTTGTTGGGCTGGTAGTGATTGAATGGATGCATTGGACTGGATGGCAAGGTGATTCTCCCTGAATGATATTAGTGGCAGGGGTGCCCAATGGGGTGGGGCTTGCTTGATACAGCGGCAGGGGATTCTGGAGGGTGTAATTAGTGGTGGCAACAGCAGGAAAGGTAACCACAATCATTTGGTTGCCAATCAAATCTTGGACTACATGTTTCAGGGCGAAACAACGGTCCGTTGTGTGGCCTCGAGATTGGTGGTATGCACAGTACTCATTCTCATTATAGTTTGGTGGCAGAGGGTTTGGTGGGAGCCTAGGTAGTAGCGGTGTAAGTATTTGCCTTTGAACTAGCGTGGCTAGTACCTCACTGTATGTTTGGGCTATCGGTGTAAACTGCCTAGGTTCCCGTGCCATCCTCGTTTGCCGACCATGATTGGGGTACTGAGGAATCTCCTTTTGTTGTTGTTGTTGCCATTGTCCCTCTTGAGGAGTGAATTGAGCACATTGAGTAGAGGCGATAAGATCGTCTTCTTCCGTTGGATGGAGGTCAGGAAAACTTTCGTTACTATTCTCGTATTCGACATGCCTTCCTTCCACTATTCGTTGTACCGGGGAGGCCTGATGAGGCCACCAGGGGGAGATTGTCTCAGTCCTTATTCCGGCTTCAACTCGTTCCCCAGCATGGATGAGTTGGGTAAAGTTGACATATGGATACAAGATGAGGTATCCAGAGATACTTGGGTTTGCCGAGTGGATGATCATGTACATTTGCTCCTCGTCATCAATGGGTGTTTTCATTCTAGCAGCCATGGCCCGCCATCGTCCAACGTAAGCTGATAATGACTCATCGTCCCTCTGCCTTAAGGCAACAAGATCCGCCCTTTTGGGTGCTGCATTAAGATTGTACACGAAACGATCAAAGAAAGCTTGGGAAAGTTGTTCCCAAGTTTTAATTCGATGGTAGTCTAATGACGTGTACCAATCTAACGCATCGCCTTTCAAGGATTTTTGAAATAAACGGATCAACGCTCCATTATTACTTACCAGAGTATTAAGCTCTCCACAGAATGCTCTTAAATGGTCCATAGGACACCCCGTACTATCATACCTTTTGAATTTTGGAACCTCAAAGTTTTGAGGTACCCTGCATCGGGAAAGGGACATAAGTCCCTGAATTTGGTGGATGGATGATCCACTCCTTGCTGCCTTTATAGTTTCCTCTGTACATCGCGCAATTGCTCTCAGAGTTCTGTCAGTTCAGAAGGATCATATGAGAGGGGTTTTCCCCCTTGAAAATGACCAGATCTCCTACTAGGAAGAGGATGTTGGTGATCTTGTGCTGATTCTGTAGGGAATGGTAGAATGGGATTTGCTGGAGGAGGAAGGGAGGAAGCAAAAGGAGGTTGTGGGGTTAAACTGTTTTGAACACTATGCTGTGTTGCCTGTATGTCCGGTATAACGCTTGGCACTAGGCGAAGCAATGGTTCTTTCATTGCTCGAAGTAGTAACTCTTGCGTGGTTGTATTGGCCTGTGGGTCTGTTGGAGCTGCTGGAGGTGTCGATGACGGTGCCGGTGCTTCAGGAGCTGGCAGAGCTGCCGGCTCTTTTTCATAGGTAGCTATAATTGCATGGGATTGAGTGGTCGTGGCTAGGATTGATGCCCAAACAAGTGTAAGCCAAAGATGTTTTTTTTTTTTTTTTTTTTTTTTGTGAATGCAGTGATGATGTCCATTGAGATTATAGTACCACACACTTTCGAGTCGGGTCTCAGCTAGTGCGAGCTAGCAAATCCCCAGTGGAGTCGCCATTCTGTAGACACTGAAAATCGGCGCCACGTTGGTTAAAGTGTTGTGGTGATGATGGTGGGGGTGATTAAGCCGATTTGTGATTGTTTGGAGTCGCCACTAGCCAATATTACTCAGAATCCCGCGGTCGGCTAGAACCCACGGAATACGTAAGGTTGGAGAAATCCGAAGACTCTCCTACCTTAGATTGAATCCTGGTCTGCGATCTGGGATTCCGAGTAAGGGACCTCGGTTACAAAGAGGGAAGGTATTAGGCACCCTCTCTGCTCGTACAAATGTACGGTCTCTACTTAGTGTGGTAAAATAATCTCAAGGGATGATGATGATACTGTGGTAATGATGAGACTAGTCACACGTGGATTTCTGATGTAGCAAGATCTGAGATTTCGGCAGGCTACAGAGCATACGTCCGACAATGTATCTAGAGGGCGGATGTGATGATGCTTATACAAAGAGATAAGAAAAATGGACTAGATCACTAGGAATTTCTGATGTGACAGGATCTGATGCACGGCAAGTCACAGAGCATACGTTCACTAGAGATCTAGAGAAGCAGGGGGGTTGAGAAGGGAGTAGATGTCATGATGAATGCTTGTAGGGTAATGGATCTTTGGCTTGACTCTTGAGTAGGCCAAGACATAGACTGAACCATGATCAACTTGGGTTAGGCTTATGGGTTGGAAGGGTTGAGTTAAGGGTTAGGGGGTGGCTGGAAAAATCTGAATTTGGAGGGTTTGGGAGCTCCTTCCCTTTCCCTCACTCTCTTCCTCTCCCTCTCTTTCACTCTCACTCTTTCTCTCTCACTCTCTCCCTCCCTTGGTGGCTCTCCCTCTTTGTGGCTTGGTGAAAATGAAAGGGGAGAGGACTATTTATAGCCATTTCCAATGGTTTTTTGGTAACTAGAAGACAAAAGGAGGGTAAATGCTGATGTGGCATATGGTGATTGGTGGAGAGGAGAGAGACGCCACGTGACGTGCTCTCATTGGCTAAAGGGGCTGGTAAAACAGTAAATAGTGAGACTTGGAGGGGTAAATTTCAGGAAAAGTTGACTTTTGGATGCTGGGATAGATGTCCACACGCGGGCCGCGAGCGGCGGCACTCGGAGTACCGCCCGCGGTAGTCCGACTACCGCACGGACTAGGTTGGGTTTGAATCTCGTGTGGCTGGCTCCGCGCATGTTTTTTGAGGGGAAGCGGTAGTTTGCGATAGTCAAACTACCGCTTCGGTACAGTTTCCCTCGAAATTTAGCCGGTAGGTCCTTTTTTTGGGTCCTTAGAGTGAAACAAAGTCCGTTTTGGATATTCGGCTCAAAATGGCTCGAAATTGGCTCGATTGTTACCCGAAAATGACCTGAGAAATGGATCGGTTTTGGACATGGTCTGAATTGAATGATGACTCATGATGGCTCAGGTTAGGATTAGGGTTAGGTTTAGGATATGATCATAGTTTTCGGATTGTCTTAACTTTCTCAAGATATTAGCCTGGGTGGGGTGTCTACACACCTTCTTTATTTTTTTTGGGTTAGCTTGTTAGTACACGCCCATGATAGTACACACACTCCATGTTAGCCACCCCTGATAAGGTTCGATATCAAGACCTCAAGTGTTGTAAAGAGGTATCTCCACTCAGACTGCCAGTTGAGCTATGGATCTAGGTGTGGTAACAATTGAGCTAGGGACCCTTCAATGTTACCACACTCGGATCCATAACTCAACTAATAAATTGAGTGGTGATACCTCGTTTCAACACTTAGAGGTCTTGGTATCGATCCCTAATAGGGGTGGCTAATAGTGAAGTGTGAACGGATGGTGGGGTGTACTAACAAAATAAATAAATAAAACCTTATTCGGTGGTATCAAACAAACGTGGATTCCGTATTAAACCCGCCTGTCCCTAGCTCCGAATGGGCAATTTTATAGGCAGGCCCACCGTGATGTATCTGTACATCCAAACCATCTATCCATTTTCCCATATTATTTTAAGGTATAAAAATAAAAATAAGTCAGATCAAATGGACCATACCAATGATGACTCTTGCATTTAATGCAACTGACATTTATTGCTTCGTGCATTTTAATGCAATAAGATTATTATCGGGGTGGTTCACTTGATTGTTGAATTTGCCTCATTTTTGTGTTCATGCCTTAAAATATTATGAGAAAAGGGATTGATGGTTTCGATGTTCAGATACATCAAGGTGGGCCCACTCACAGAACTGCCCGATCGGAACTAGGGAAGGGCGGGGGTAGTACGCAATCCGCGTCCGTATCAAACGGCCCTTTATTAGACTGCCCTTCGGAGCTAGTGAAGAGAGATGATCCAGTGCTCCGGGCTCCTAGTTTCATCAAGACACTTGGCCAATCTAGTAAACAGATCTGGACCGTCCATTTAGTTCAGGACACATTTCATTGGCTATTATGTAAAAAACATGATTAGATAATCCAATCCATCTATATGGTAACCTTCTTTATTATGGCCATCCAATTTTCGAGCCATGGATGGGTTGGTTATCACTGCTGATAAAAGTAATTCTTTATAACCATAAGCTGTGACGGGCGCTGAGAATAGATGGCTCAAATGGTTGATAGGACATGTTTTCTATAAAACAATCCTGACCATCCATTTAATAAGCTATTGATCGAACAGTTAAAAATGTTCCGGTGGGTGAGATTTTTGCATGGTAGTTAATGAAACGGGTGGCAAATCTAATGCCATAGATTGATTATTTGGACTGTCCAAATGCTCCAATACAACAAGAAGCACTATAATGTATAGTGCATTAAGGGCACCGAATCATTTCCCATTAATGGAAGGAAATTGGATTGCGCACTGAGTAAGGCTCTTATCGTACTGAGTAAACTCAGTTGGCCCACCTTGAATGTATGTGGTCTATCTACACCGTCCATCAGTTTTTCCATCTAATTTAAGCGGTTGAGCCCAAAATTGAAGCATATCTAAAGATCAAGTGGATCATACCACAGGAAAAAGTGGGGATAATGATTTCCACCGTTGAAACCTTTCTAGGCCCCATAGTAATGTTTATTTGTCATCCAACCTTTTAATAAGATCATACAGACATGGATGAGTGGAAAACACAAATATAAGCTTGATCCAAAACTTCTGTGGCCCCAATAATTTTTCAACGGTAGAACATTCAATTCAACTGTTTCCTGTGGTGTGGTCGATTTGAACATTCTATATACTTCATTTTTGGGATAGAATCATAAAATTATCTGATAAAATTGATGGAACGAACGGATCAGATACATAAATCATGGTGGACCTCACAAAGTTTACTCAGTACGCTAAACGTAGTGAGTTACTCACTACGCAATCCGCTTCCTAATGGAAGACGCCAGCTGTGAACGGCTGTATATCAATACATGATGTGCTGAACAGATCATCTGAACCGTTGATCTGAATTCTCCGGCAAGTGAATGGTAGTTATAAATATCATGTCGGTTGGACGATATTATTGGATCACCTAACGCCCTTCAAAAGGACGGTTCGAATCATTAACACCAATACTCAAGCATTTAACAATTAATAGGGAAAATGGAAGCTGTTACAACTGTAATGTTATGGGCTGTGTACAGGAAAATAGCTTCGATGTTCCTTTGGAGTGTGATGATCCATACACATGCACACATCGATTACGCACGTGTAAGCAACATGCCTCAAATTAAGCAGTTGAATCGTGGGCTCCATGACAGATATGTCCTAATTCAAAGGCTATATTGAATGTGTGATTCGGATGGCTGAGATCTAATGGACAGCAGAACAGGAAGTTAATGAATGGTCTAAAGTCAGCAAACAAATGTCCATTAATCAGAGATCAGGATCCTAGATCAATCTGGTTTTGGGGATATGTTCCATTCACATAGATGGCCAGGATATCGAATAACTCCTCTTTTGAGCCGTTGACAATCAATAGTATGGTCCACCACATGGACGGCCCCAATTATCTGAGCATCGAACCACATGGGCCTCTTCGTAAATATATAAGATGGAGATTTTTGGTGCATGAGCCACCAACAATGGGGGGCCCATCATATGATATCTTGGAACTTTTGATCAGTCACATCGTATCTTAGGTTTTCTGTTTGCCCAGGTGGGGCCCACCCAGGGATGCAGACCATTATTTGAAGGTCCCACCACCGGTGGACTTTGCCTCAAAAAATCTAGATCAGTGGAAGATTTATACACCTAGAGTATTGGCTTTTTTTCGATTTGAATGCTGGGGGACTATTCATCTGGTCCATAACTGATGTAGCAGTTGTGAGTAAAGTTGAGAGGTCACCATCTTTTTGTTGCTTTTGGTCCATTAAAAAAAAAAAAATAAAAATAAAAAAATAAAAGAAAAATAAATCTCAAATAAGAAGTTAATATTATTAATGAAAGCTCATATATATATATATATATATATATATATATATATATATATATATATATATATATATATATATAAACGTCATACGAACCATCGTACGTAGCACGTACGAACTTTTTGAGAACCCATCATACGTGATGAATCTCGCAAATCTGAACGGTCCACATGAAGCAGAAACCTCATGAAACTCATAAATAATTTACTTTAATCCGAAACTTGGTGGACCATGAAAATGTAAACAGGTTCTTTCTTTGATTTTAATTTCTCTTTGCTACGGACTGTATGTATAAAAGTTTTAGATAAAAGTTAAACTTGGTCCTGGTTTCACTAGACGCTGCTTACATGAACAGTTCCATTTTGATCCACATCACGTATGATGGGTTCTAAGAATTCATACGTATTACTACGAACTGGTTCGCAGGAGTCTCTTCTCTATCTCTCTCTATAAGATATATATATATATATATATATATATATATATATATAATAAATAGATATATATATATATTACGCACACACCACAACCCTCAGCACACTTATATGGTACTTAAACTCATGACCTTGGTGTTGAAACCTGTAAGAAGTGTTGGTACATAGGAGTACGTGGAATGTAGGATGAAATAGATACTAATAGTTGTGGAGTGTCAGGTATGTCAGTGGATTAAAAATGAATACCAAGTTCATGATTGGATGTTTCACCCTAGAGTGGAAGCTTTTGGAAGCCAATTGCGTAGAGTAAATACACAGCAAACCTTCGTGTGTGTTTATGTCACTAAGTTCTAGGGACCCACTATGATGTATGTGTTATATCTATACTGTCCATCCATTTGGTGAGATTATTTTAGGTCATGAACATAAAACGAAGTAAATTTAAAGATCAAGTGGGACCACATCATAAAAAGCAGTGGGAACCATTGAAACCTTAATAGGGCTCACCGTGATGTTTACTTGTCGTCTAACCTGGTCATGAGGTCACATGGACCTGATGAAGGGAAAAAAAAAATAAATATTAGATTGTTACCGGCCTTTTGTGCCCCCCAGACATTTTCAATGGTAAATGTTCAATCTCCACTGCCTTTTGAGGTGCGGTTCACTTGATCATAGAATCTATTTCTTTTTTGGGCCCATGGCCTGAAATGATCTCGTAAAATGGATGAATGGAGACTCTTAGGAGTTTTAACACCCGGTCAAGGGCACAGGTATTCATAGGTGATGAAATCCCAGCTTAAAATATCTCAAAAATAGTGAAACTTGTGACTTAGTATAACTAATAATTTTAACTTAAAATTTTAGATTTATCTTTAAAATGACCTACTTTTAAAAACCAATTTGGGTTGATGGCCTTTAGCATTGAATGGTATGTAAAGTTCATCGATTGGTTTCCAATAACATATTACATGTGTGAAATTGATAGCTAATTGTAAAGTTATGGCTATTAAAAGTTACTATGCATGTTAGACCTTTATTGAAATTTTTAGCCTAATTGCTTTCAATTTAAACCATCAATGACATTGAACTCTACTTGGTCCTATATTAGACCATCCATTTGAAAAATTAAACTCGTTGTCAGGTTTAAACTATAATAGCTTATTGTGAGGACTCGCCTTTGTAGTTTGTTATTTTTATCTACGACAACAATTATGGTAAGGGCGTAAGTCAGGTTGAAATTTTCTACATATAGAACTTTAGAAAATGAAACCTCATATTCTGATTTTTTGCACTCCTTCATGTATGTGATGCCCATTTCCACCTCATTTGTAAGAATGGATTTGTAATTAGTTTCTCTTGACTAATGTGGACTAGATGTACTACTGTCACTATTGTCCTGAGATTTATGCACTTTAGTTATTATAGAGAAGATAAAAGAGTGTCGATCTTCATCATGATAACTACGAAATTGTTTACCTCCTTGGCCATCAAGTTGTCCATAATGTTGATACATCGATCGCTTTCACTAATCCATCCATCTACTAATATTTTATTTTAAGGAAATTTTCTAAATAATCCATCAATATATCGATTGATACATCCATGGATCCATTAAGCAATTTGACTGTGGGTTGTTAGGAAGCATTCCTTCATCTGCATAGGTCCTTGAGAGACTTTTCATCCATGTAAGTATACCTTTCTTCTTCAATAGTGATTATTCGAATAGTATTTGGCCACAACCTAACTAATCATAAGCCTCTTTGATGAGCATGAGTTGTTTGCTGTCTTGAATATGTTTGTGATTCATGACATCAATCATCATTAATAGATGTTATTATCTTTTGCATTGATTATAAATTTAATTTAGATGAAAACATGAAATATCACATTGATCACTACTAATTCCTTAGAGCACCATCCGAAGTATTGTTGCCGCTTTGAGCTACTATTGGATGCTAAGTAACATAGCGAGTAAGTGGATAAAGAACAACAAAGATTGCCTTCTTTTAAGAAATTGCACTAGAATCCATAAAGGATTTTTTTTTTTTTTTTTTTTTTAAATGAGAAATAAAATTAATATTCTTAAATAAAAGTTTATTTACAAAGTTCTTTTATATAACTTATATAAATCCTAAACCTTGGATTTATAACTGTTTTGAAAAAGTAAAAAATAAAAAAAATAATAAAAGTTGTGGGACCACAAAGCACACAGAGATGAATCGAGTGAAGAAATCTAATCACATCAAGCAAGCACAACGCAAACACTCTAAACTTAATGTGGAAAAACCCTTGCGGAAAAAATCACGGCACAAAACGACAGATATCACTGTGAAAGTAGAAAATTATAAGAGTAGAGAGATTACCTGATCCGAACAATCTCGAATCAACCCAAGCTACACCCTTGAAACCTCATAACGAATTAAAAAGTTCTAAATACCTCCCAATCCTGATTACACTCCAATATATAGCCTTTGAAAGAATCACAATCAAAATAGGAAACAAATCCTGCAAAATCGCAACTCTGCATAAATATGCGCGGATTTGTTCGTTGTCATCGAAACTTATCCTTCGATAGTATTGAAACCACGTCGATGGTATCGAACTAATACCTAATCAGTCCAGTGACAAGACATGAAAATATGATTTTCCTCGATTACATCGAGCCATCTTAGATGGCATCGAATTGATCTTCAATGTCATGGAACCATCATCGATGGCATCGAAAAAATACCTAGTTAGTCCAGTGACCAACTAGAGAAAATTTGAAAATTCTCGATGGGATCGAGCATTGTTCAATGGCATCGAATGGTTCTCGATGACATCGACAGACTTTGTTTCTGAATGATTTAAGACTTCAAAAACAACATAAAATACTTTTAAACTAAATCAAACTCTTATTTATTACTCAAATAAGGACTTTAAGCTATTTTAAAACTCACTTTTTTTTTATGACTCAAATAAGGACTTTAAGCTATTTTAAGACTCTTCAAACCCTGTAATACCTTATAAATGATAAAACTCAACTAAACTCAATATTCAGCCGCATTGAGTTAATTCGAAGATGATTCTGCTCATATCTAATATTTAATAATGAAACTAGGAATTTAATTACATTAATAATCAACACTTAAAATAATACGAACATAAAATATTTTAATTTTTAATAAAAAATATTGCTTAGTAAGCCAATAAATGCTATTAGCTATCTTAATAGATTGTGAGTTTGAATCACTCCACTTGCACATTTCTTTTTCAGTTAAAGTTTTCCCACTCAATTAAATGACTTGATATGAGTCATGCAAAGTCGTGTCAAACCGATCAATTAGGTGAATTGACTTGACAAGTTAAATCGAGCTGAACTCCTTAGCGAGTTGCTCAATTTCTAATCAAAAGTCGAGTTGACTTGGCTGAGTTTTGAGTCGAGTCATTTAGTTTTAAAAGTATGACTAAAAATAGTATTTTTTAACTTAAACTCATAATTAGCTTTTTAAATGGTTTATATTTAAAAACCGTCTAAGGCCAATAGCCTTTAATATTGTCAACATGTAAAGTTGGTCGGTGGATTTTCAACGTATATATTATACGCACAAACTATAAGCCAAATGCAAAGCTATATCTATTGGAAGCTATAATTATGATAAACCCTTGATTAAACTTTTTAGCCTGATTTCTTTCAATTTTAGTCATCCATTGGATTGATTGTCCTTTATTAACAATTGTGGTATCTATCGAAGGCATAAAGAAATAATCTGGACTACTAATCCATTGAACACTTAGTATTTTGTAAAAATCTGATCAGAAATAAATTCTGGCATGTGTTGGAGATGATTAGAACATTCATTGTGGGTAGATGAGACTATCTTGTGGAAATCATACTAACTAAAATTAAACAATCCTAACCATCCACTGGTGCATGTGTGTGTGTGTGTGTGTGTGTGTGTATCACCATGGAATCAATATGTAAATTTGAACAGAACCACGTAAGAAATAGTATTAATTACACTCATGGAACTATACAAGCAACATGTAGATTGAGACGAAACCATGTAAAAGAAGTTATTAGTTGCACTCTTGAGGGATTCGAAACCTGCAATCCGAACTAAGGAGCCTAAATGGAACCCAATCTGAAGTCCACTAAACCCAACTCAATCTAACCTAACCTGACCCAAATACAAGTGATTGTTCCTAACCTATTTGAATTTACTTAACCCAAGCCCATCATAAATTTAGATCAGGTTCATATATTTCAACACAAAGCCAACTTAAAGACTTTGACAACCTAACCCAATTTGACTCGAACTCTTGCAGCCTTAGTTCGAATGCATTAAATCAATGAATTCATAAACTTGAATGCTCATTAATGATAGTGATGAAATTATGGTTATTGGTTGAGCAAATTAATGTTTGGTTTTACTTTTAAAATTTGGACATTTTTGAATTGGTGGAAAATAATTTGAGGAGAATGTTGTTTTTTTAAACACGATTTCTAGATAATAGCAAGAAATGAGAAATTGGTTCCCTTAGTTGTTTTTAAATAAGATTTTCTTAAAAAATTCCTAATTTCTAAGTTCATTATTTGGAAAAAAAAGGAGTTTTTTTGAATAAATTTTTTACTCAAAGACAGTGACACATGTGTGCACTAAAAATGAATTGTGGCACATGTGGAATGCTTGAAGTAGCATACTCACACATGTGGGATGCATGTAGAGTGCTTAAAGATGGATGACATCCCAATATGACATAACACATGTGGTACATTTGCACATATAGGATGCTTGAAGATGAGAGTGACATATGTGGTTGTACAAGTCACACATGTGGCAAATCGGAACTTCTATGATGCTTTAAGATGGATTGTGGCATATGGGGCGTGTTGGTACATGTGGTGAACTTGCATGTACGTTTGTACATTGAGGCACTTGAAGGTGGTTGGTGGCACATGTTGCATATATTGCATATTAGCACATGTTGTACATGTGAAGCGCTTAAAGATGGATGACAATAAACTGGGATATGTGGTTCAATAACACATATGGTAGAAGTTGGGCATTTGGAGATGAGGTTGGCGCATGTCGCACATGGTATACTAGGTGCGTGACACATTGAAATGTGAGTTACTAAAAGATGGGCGATGGCACATGTTGCAAATATGGCCCAATGGAAGAAGTGTGGTGTTTTAAAATGGACAGTGGTATATGTTGCACATGTAGTACATTGACACATGTGGGGCACTTGATGATGGACGGTCAAACATATCGGACAATTAAAAAATGGGCAGTGGCACATGTAATTATAATATGAGAAACTTTATAAAAAGATGGGTCATTTCCTTTCATTTCTCTCAATTTTTAAAAAATGACATTTCTTAAGACTAAATAAGAAAATGAAAAATGAAGATTTTTAGAAAATTAGAGAAAAGTGAAAACGGTATTTAAAGAAATTTACAAAACAAACAATTAAAATGACATTTCCTTAACCTATATTTTAACAAATCCAAATAGACCTTTAATGATTTCCCACTTTTATTTTCTAATTGTTTTATTGAAATTTTATCTTGAAAATTTGGATTTACATTAATTTCACAAGTCCCTAGTGAGCTCTCGAGGTTTGACCAACTAACCTATTTAATTTATAGTAAATAAAATTAATGGACTAAATAAAATAAAATAATTTATTGTAAAGTCTGAACATGAATATAAGTCATCCACCATATCTCCCACATTCAATGCTCATCTACCTTACAAAATAAATTGAGTGAATGAAACAATATGATCAATGGTTATGAAAATAAATGGTCTATATATATTACAAAGTAGATAGTTTGATTATTAATTTGGAACATCCATCATGTGATACATGTAACGCCCCAAACTTTTCGATACTTGAGAACCGAAAGTCCTTGAGCGTTACCCTAAGATTCAACATGATGGACTAGATTTCGCAAAACTTTTATATCCGCATAAATTACAAAATTGCCATTAACATTAAACCCTTAATTCTAGACCACCTGGTTTCCACAATCCATTTGACCCGAAACATTTCGCCATGCCTTTGTATCACAAGTTAGCCGTACACGTTGGAGTTCAATGCCTCGATCACTGTAAAAGTAGTCTAATGGATAGATTATATATTAACCAATAATTTGGGGCTGCTTGAGGTATGGATGTACTTTAATATTGGGCTCAACCCCTTGAATTGGATGGAAAAATGAATGGATGGTGTA
>JAJHSJ010002046.1:0-42878 GCA_021015155.1 Magnolia officinalis | reverse complement strand
CAACCAGACTCTTCAGTAGTCGTAGGTGACGCTGAGTTCGAGGAGCCGAGTGGCACTGGCATTGACGAGGAGGATGAGCTATCCTATTTCCAGTTGATGGGCGGCTCGCCATAGACTTTTATAGCCTATTTTGGATTGCTGAGTGGTGGACTTAGCGCATATTCTTTTGGACTTATCATTCTTTTATTTTTGCTGGGCAATGCCTAGTGCGACCCACTCATATTTTTGGACATGTATAGATATATTTCGCTACTTCTATGTCAGTAGACCAGTTGTGTTTGTGATTCGTGCTTCAAGTAATTTCATGCTGCTCATTAACCAGGATTAAACACAAAATAGTAAAAGTAGTTATAAGTGATACCCGGGAACTTGGGAGCTGAGCGTATGCATGACTCCCAATTTTTAGGGCGTTACACCCTCACTTTCCATCTAATAGTTGAAAGATACTAAATCATATTAGCATTAACAATCTAATGCTAAAAGAGTTATACTAAATATTAAATTAGTTACTCATCCAAGGTTGAATAGATTATAATACTTTCATATTCCCATTTAAACGTCCACGCCAAAAATCCTGGCAGCATCTCCCCATGCCTCTCTAGATAAGTTGATCTTTGTTACATTCCGATGCCAAATATCCAAGTAACATGAAGATATTTATCATTGAAAATGAAACAGAAGAAACATATCCAGAGAGAAATGAGGAGATGGACCGTAAATCAGGCATGCACATTTAATAGATTATATGAAAACATACTATCCATCTAACCTTGAACTGTCCAAAATGGGACAATTTGAGTGATTTCTATGCCACCAAAAATATATTATATCTATGTATGGCCATATAGAAATTCTCAATGGGCAACTAATTATCTAACTCACAATTAAATCCTAAATTACTTACCCATCCAAGGTTGAATAAATTGTAATACTTTCATATTCTCATTTAAACATCCACACCGAAAATCCGGCAGCATCTCCCCATACCTCTCCAGATAAGTTGATCTTCCGTTACATTCTGATGCCAAATATTTAAGCAATGTTAAGATATTTGGCATTGAAAATGAAATGGAAGAAACATATTCAGAGAGAAATGAGGAGATGGACCGCAGATCAGGCATAAACATTTAAATAGATTATATGAAAGCATACTATCCATCTAACCTTGAACTATCCAAAATGGGACAAATTGAGCGATTTCTATGCCACAAAAAATACACTATATCTATGTATCACCACATAAAAATCCTCAAATGGGCAACTAATTATCTAACTCATAAATCACAATCACAAGTCACAATAATTTCCTAATTGTAATAAGCAATGTAAATGGTAATACCAATAAGAAATGTAAATGGTAATTCTAACAAATTAACTACTAATTGCAAATTATACAAACATATTAAGCAATAAGCAATAACCAATAAGCAATGTAATACATATATAATTATACAAATATATTAAGCAATAAGCAATGTAATACATATACAATTATACAAATATATTAAGCAGTAAGCAATAAGCAATAATTTATCCCTAACTTGCAGATTAAATTGGTCCTATGAAGTCTAGTGTCTTGGTCTAGTTATATACATGTACAAGTGACCGACATCTTGTCATTTAATCCCATTTAATATAATTCCATACCATTTAATCCCATTTAATACAATTCCATACCATTTAATCCCATCTATTACAATTCCATACCATCTAATACAATTCCATACCATTTAATACCATCTAATACAATTCCATACCATTTAATCCCATTTAATACAATTCCATACCATTAAATCCCATCTAATACAATTCCATACCATTTAATCTCATCTAATACAACAGTCCTAATACAATTCCAACAATCCTATTTCAACAGTCCTAATACAAAAGTCCTATTTCAACAGTCCTAATACAATTCGATACCATTTCAACATATACAACAGTCAATAGTCCTAATTTAACAAACAGTTTACCCCTGATGTATGGCCCACCTTGATGATGTTTTATATATCCACACCGTCCATCCATTTCTTCAGCTCATTTTAAGAAGGGATAATTTTATCATATTATGCAGATCCAAATCTCAGGTGGATCACCATTAAAAATTTCATAGGCCCATCAGCGAGCCACGGCGGGTGGACGGGACCACCAACGAGCCAGTGGACCCATCAGCGAACCAGGGCGGGTGGACGGGACCACTAGCGAGCCAGTGGATCACACAACGAGCCAGGGCGGGCGGACGGGATCACCAGCGAGCCAGTGGACCATACAGTGAGCTAGGGTGAGCGGACCACCAACGAGCCATGGCCGACTGATGAGCCACGACCGCACAGCAAGCCAGTGCGGTCCACCAGCAAGACAAGGTGGGCCACCGCTCCAAAATACTCTAAAATATAGGATGAAATAAAAAAATAAAATAAAAACGAAAACTACGGTACCTACCTGATCAATGGAGATGATGAACGGTGATGATGAGTGGGCTGGGTAGCTGAGTGGCCAAATCGAGATGGGTGCGGCGCTCATTCGGGTAGAGAAAGAGAGATTTTAGGGTTCGGGTGAGGCGCTCGTTTGGGTAGAGAAAGGGAAAGAGGGATTTTAGGGTTCGGGTGAGGGTTGTCAGGTGCGGGTAGGTAAAAAGTAAAAACTAAAAAAAAATCACTTATATAGACCCGATCCGAATAAGTCCGGATCAGATCCAATCAGATCAGATTCTTGATCGAATTGGTCCGGATTGACCATTGATCCGAACTCGATCCGATGTACGGTTGGATCTGACTGGGCTAACTCGATCCAACCTGATCCTGGCCTTTAGTTCAAATCGGATCGGGTCGGATCCGTCGGATCGGTTCGGTTTTTGCCCAGCTCTAGTTACCCAGCCCCAGAACATGCTAATCTAAGAACTAATGATGACGACTAAAGCATTGAAAGTGTCTTCACCTGCTTTCAAGTAGATATGGGCGACTTTCAACGACTGATAAGAATGCCGAATGTTCTAGTGCAAGCACTGATGAGCAACACAGTTTGAAAACACCAAGGGCGGGCAATGTTTGGGTTCAAAGACTATTTTTGGATAATCGCAACCCATGGTGTTTGATTGCATCATGGTACTCACTCTCCCATTCATTTTTTAGGTTAAGCCATCTTAGTCTAGTAAGATGGTAGGTGATGTGGAGGAGCTCGATTCTCCTGTTGTGATACAACACGCTTCTTTTCTCTTTTAATAGATGCAATTAAAGGAGCATCGAGAACGAGCGAAACACCACAGATAAACACTGTCACTGTGGAGTCAGGGGCATCATTTGAAAGAGTGGTTATGGAAAGGCCCACCCCATGTCATGATGCAACACCTTAAATCGCTATACATATCTGCCCATCTCGAGGGCTGTCTGGTCACCCAAATTTTGGTTGAAAATGGGGCTATCATTAACTTTCTCTCACTGAGAATGATGGCAAAATTGGAAAAGACTCTGGCTGATTTGATTCCATCTGAAGTTATAGTCAGTAACTTACCAGGCATGTCACAAATATACATGGTGTGTTACTGGCCAACTTGACCGTAGGAACTACAAGAATATTGGCTCCTTTCTTCATAGTTGAAACTTCGGCTAGCCACAACACTCAGCTTGGGAGAGATTGGATTCACTCTTTTTCTTGTATTCCATTATCATTATACTGGTTTATAATATTTTGGAATAAGGATAAAGTCGAGTTGGTATTGGCCGATAACAAGCCATTCTTGGCCACATCAAATGCAAATGCGGTCTACTATTACGAGGATGAAGGATGATTCAGTTTATCGGAAGGAACAAGTATGGACGTCTAACTGAGATATTCGTAAAGAAGAATCCAGATAGTATTGTGTTCACAACCCCAAGTGTAAGGTCGCAATGTAGTAATAACTCGGTGAGACCAAGGTCGAATCCACATGAACTAATCTTGTACGTTTATGAAAATAACTAGAACTAGAACTAAAAAAAGATCTAAATTATAAATCTATAATAAATTAGAGTAATTGTGAATAATGTTTAAAATATCAATTAAAGGTGGGAGCAAGGGTGCCAAGGATCCACTTGTATCTATCAGGATGCTACCTCACCTGATTCAGGAAACACAACTGGAATCAGAGTCCCATCTTATCCAGTTGGAAGAAGAGAATCAAATCTCTGAGCTTTTCATGGAACCAGTCCTCAATGGAGGAGAATTGTGATGATTAGAAGGGATTCCATCACCCTACCATGCCTAGGAGACGATGGTGAACAATAGGATTTACCAATGCCACAATCTTAAATAGGAAAAGAAGATATTCAAAGCTATTGCAGTGTCTATTGTAATTTGAGTCACAATAAACCATTGCAAACTGAAAATATTCCTTAAAATCAACTAGAAATCAATGAAGTTCAATATAAACAAGAATCAAAGAAAGATAAACATCCTAATCACGCTACAAGCTTCACCTGTTAGCCTTAGCTAAAAGGTTTAGTTAACCATAAACATGATTAAACCAAAATCTCTTAAATAAAACATGAAAACAAACTAAGGAAGAAGAAGAAAAAAAACTCTTGGCGGCAACTCTCCACCCTTTAGCTCCACTCCTTGAACCCAAGAAGATATCTAGGAACGTCCTAGGGATTCCTATTTATAGTTGTGAAGCTCCATCTTACGCATCGCCTTGGAATTTTTGCAATCCGATCATGAAATTGCCTCAACTTATGCAGTCACGTTACGCATCAGTTCGACCGAAGTTACCTTCGGTCGGACCGAAGTCGAATCCAAAACGAGACAGGATTTTGTTTCAGAAGAACATTTTGAAACCAGGCATGGGCGGGAATGCCATGCAATCTAACCCAGGTTCCTTCATCTGAAGAGTGCAGATCTTGCGTCCAGGGGGTTGTTGAGCGGATATCCATAACCGATTGGAGGGGCGTGTCTTCTAGAAAATCAGTGAGGTCGGCCCTAGATTTGAATGTGATGAGGAAGGAGATCTTCGACAATCTAGCAACGTCAACTGCCGATGTGGCGAATCTGGAATTTCTGATGGTGTCAAGAAGCTGGATGATGGAAATATGAGGGTTGGATACTGAACCCACAATCGCATACTTCAGGTCCTCCAAACGACGTCCTACCTGCAAGGGTTCTGCAGTAATTGGCTCGGCTCCAGGAGCAACGAGCTGGGGGCAGGGGAGGTTTCTCTATAGCTGCACTGTAGGGGGGTTGGGGGTTTTCCTGAAGAGTCAAAGAAGCGGTGCCGAGGTAAGATCTAGATTGGGTCCCAGGACGATGGATCTCCTGGTCCTGGATCCAGGGTTTGGGTGGAGGTCGTAGGAATCACCTCTCCCCAGTTTTATTGGGGTTTGCCGGGAGAACATTGATGGTGCGACCATCCAATCTACGGCCGTGTAGTACCCCTTTTGCGTTGAGTGCTTCCTGTTCGTACAGGAAACGGACGAAGGAGAAACCCTGTAGGCAATTTGAATCTGGGAAGCGTGGGATGAAAACATCATTCAGCTTCCTAGGTTCGGTCGGACCAAGCTTGGGTTCGGTCGGATTGGTCGAACTGAATTAACTCTGAAATTCATCATTATTCGCTGGAGGTTTTTATGCACTTTCGGTCGCACTGAATCAGCACTTCAGTTGGACCGAACTGGGTTTTGGTTGGACCGAATTAGCTTCTGAATTTCGTCGTTAGTTGCTAGACTGTTTTGTGCGATTTCGGTCGAACCTGTCTATTTTCTGCTACGGATTTTGAAGTCTTTCAAGTCCTTTCTTCATCCTTTGTACTTGGTTTTCTGGATCTTTAGCATGCGAACTCTTCATTCTTAGTCTCTTGAGATCCATCCTTTGCTTGGTGATTCTTGAGCATCAAATCCATGCTTTTAGCATTCTTTTCAATCCAAGCTCTCAGATACACCTTGTAACACAAACATGTATAAAATATACCATTAAGCATTATCATGTTCCTAAAATTAAGATATAATTAGGGAAAAATATGCAATATTTGACACTCAACATATTGTGCAAGATATTACTGTTGTAATTTACTCAGTTAATAACTTGTTGAGAGATATTGTAACTTATCGGCCAGTCTCACGCTACACCATTGAAGAAATTCCATAAGTAGTACACCAATAGACAAGGAACGAATGACTGACTTTACGATTAGAATGAGAACGCTCGAAGAGGGCCTAAAAGATGTTGACAATGGTTGCTTCGTATATTTGATCGATACGGTTGTTTTGGCCGATGAGGTAGATGGAGACAAAATAGACATGGACTTGAAGAAAGCCCCTGATAAGCTGGAAGATTCATAGGCTCAGGTTTAGGATTTGTTCATCGAGATGAACCTAGGAACTGAGTGGGACTCTAAGCCAACCTTTATCAGTGGATTGTTGAAACCACAAAATAAAACTGAACTCACTGATTTGCTCAGAGAGTTTGCTAATTACTTTGTGTGGGAATATCATGAGATATCGGGACTAGATCAAAGCCTAGTTGAGCATATGTTACTAATAAGAGAAGGGTATTGACCATATAAGCAACTGCCCAGGCGAATGATAACAGAGGTCACTCAGAAAATGAAAGAAGAGATCGAACGGTTACTAAAGGTCGATTTCATTAGACCTATTAAGTATGTCGAATGGATCTCGAATGTGATCCTAGTGATAAAAAAGAATGTTAAGTTGCGGGTATATATTGATTTTAGGAAATTAAATCTGGCCACACCCGATGACAAATATTCGATGTCGTGGTTGATCAGTTGATTGACCGAGTGGCCGGACACCAGATGATTTCCTTCATGGATGGCCATTCTGGATATATATATATATATATATATATATATATATATATATATATATATATATATATATATAATGCGCTTGATGATGTGCCAAAAATAATATTTAGGTGCCCTGGGCCTTTGAGAGTTTATTGCTGGGTGGTTATATATTGAGGGTCAAATATTGCATATTATCCCCCATTTATTTCTTAGTTTTACAAACATAATATGGCTTAATGGTATATTTTACATGTGTTTGTGTTGTAAGGTGAATTTAAAGGCTTGGATTGAAAAGAATGTTAAAAGCATGGATTTAGTGCTCAAAAGACACCAAAGCAAAGAAGGAATCTTTGGAGACCAAGATTGAAGATTTCAAGACTCAAAGATCCAAGAAAATCAAGTGGAGAAGGAAGTCGAAAGAACAAGCGCATAAATCACAAAGACTGTGTCATCGAGAACCGTTCGATGACATCGAAAAGCCTTTCGATGACATTGAACACTGGTCGATACATCGAATTTATGAGGGAAAATCGAGTTGGTTGCTGGACATATGGGTGCTTTTCTCAATCCATCGAAGTCATGTTCGATGACTCGAAGGAAGGTTCTCGATGACATCGAAGACTGCTCAATGACATCGAATTTATTAAAGAAATTGAAGCAACTCGCTAGACTTTTTGGACACATTTTCGATGACTCGAAGATCTGTTCGATGAATTGAAGCTTCGCTCGATGACATCGAAGGATGGTTTGATGACATAGAGACTAACGCAGTGCGAAAGAAGATAAAGCGCGACTTCTGGATTCAAACCCCTTCAATGACATCGAAGGGTGTTCGATGACATTGAAGGCATTGTGCAGACTGCATAAATTTGATCCGGTTTTACGATTTTGCTTTTCTATTTTTAGGATTAGAGTTTTTCTGAATTATTTTAGAAACTAACTTAACTTTCTATTTCTAGGTTTAGGAACTTTCCTTTTCTATTTTTAGAAACTAGGTTGCTTTTTTTTTTTTTAGAAACTTTTCTTTTTTGTTTTTAAAAACTTTCTATTTCTGTTTTTAGAAATTGATTTCTTTTGTTTTGTTTTGTAGGATCTTAAGTTAGGAACTTCCAGTTTGGTAACTTCTTTCTAATTCTCTTCCTTTCTTTTTTTCAGAATTCGTATTTCCTTCTTTCCTTTTTAGTTTTATGTTAGAATCTAAAATTGAAGGTTGAAAGTGTTTCATGCCCAAGTGGGTCCGTGACAACACTCAACGTCTTTTGAGTGAAGGAGGATTAGTTAAGGGGTTATCTATCCATCAAAGGATTAGACACCACTCGAGATCCTCAGAGTTAATTGAAGTGATGGTTACCAATTTGTAAGGCCCATATCCTTATCCATACCATTCCTTAGACTTCCGCGATCCTCCCTGTCGAATTCCGGTGACCCGTGACTTGTAATCGGTGTTTGCGTGCGACACTAAGTCGCATCCCGTGGATCTAAGTTGACTCAACCCAGGACTTGTACCATTGCGACTGCGCTGTCGCCGCGGTTCCAACCTCGCGACTTGCACACCGATGCGATACCCAGGTCAGGAGTTATGAGCTCGCGTATATATTGAGGAAACGCCGCGCGTTGTGAATTCCGAGAGAATATCTACCCAAACATGACATCAATCAATCAATCACAAGTCAAGTACATCCCATCACAACCCATCACTTATCCCTACCTCGCTCTTCACCAAGTCAAATGAACCCATACCTAGCCATTCCTTTCTTACCAACAAGTCAAAGCAACCCATGCCCCATGCCATCTCATGCCCCCAAAAGTCAAGAAAGCCCATACCCTCCATGTCACCTCCTCTTACAACATCCTCTCTCCCTCTCATTCTCTCTACCATTTTTTCCTAGCAACAAAGAGAGAAAAAGACTAAGGAGAGAAAAGCCAAGTGTGGCCACTTCCTACCCCAAGATCCTCACCATCCAACCCTTCAAATCTCATAATCCTCCATCAAAGGGAGAGCTTATGAGCCAAGGATTCCAAGGAGATAAAGAAGTGGAAATCGGTGGGTGTTTATAGGTTTACATTGTGCTTTTTATGATGGACCAAGTGAGGCCCACCGATTGATGGTGTGGATCCTATTTAGGACCCCCTTTGATGTATGTTTTGTAACCTAGAGGGGCCCATAGTGGCGGGGTCCCTCCATCTCACCGATCTCTCTCTCTCTCTCTCTCTCTCTCTCTCTCTCTCTCTCCATGAATAATAACCCACCTTGATGGATGATCCACGTTGTCCATTTTATGGGCCACATCGCTGTCCAAGTGGAAACCCACCTACTGGCGTGCCTGATCTAGATCGTCCAGATGATGTGGGGTTGACCATGACATGTGTGTTGTATTTACACCTTCCATCCAAGGGGCCCACATGATAAATGTGTTTATCCCTGCCGTCCAAGGGCCCCACACGGTGTATCTATTTTATCCCTGACCGTCCAAGACTGTGGGCCTTCTGTGATGCAGGTGTGATATCCACCATCCATCCAGGCCTCCCAGGCATGGAGAATGAGGCAGATTCAAATCTCTGGTGGAGCTCACCACTGTCTAACACGTGGGACGGTGGGGCCACCCATGGTGTATGTGTTTTATCTACACCCTCCATCTGTAGGGCCCACCCATCTGATGTATGGGTTGCTCCCACACCGTCCAGTTAAGGACAGTGCTGATGGAGCACCTTGATGTAAGTGTTTCATCAACGCCGTCCACTGGTGGGGGCCACACGTGTGGACCCACCTTAAGGTATCTAATGATTATGGTGGGGCCCACCTCAATTGTATGTGGTGTGTCTGCACCGGTGGGACCCACATGAGGTATATGTTTCATCTGTGCCGTCCCTGTACATGGGAACCCACCGTTATATGTGCATCCTCACCGTACATTTGGATGGTGGAAGTCCACCGTGAAGGATGTGCTGTACGCATAGCGTCCACCTGTGGAGCCCGCGCTTGATGTATGTGCTTCACCCACACGTGGACCCACACGAGATACATGTATTTTATATCCACACTATCTAGCGGTTTGGACGGTGGGGACCACCACGATGTACGTGTTTACAATCTATGTCGTCTATCTGTTCGCAGGCTCGCCTGCTGTACACGAAGGACCCACCTTCTGTACACGTAGGGCCCACTTGCTGTATGTACAAGACCCACCTGTGATGTGTAAAGCCAAATTGTGATGTATTTGAGGCCCATGTAATGAGGCCCGTGGACCACTTGATGTATATGAGGCCCATTGGTGCGGCCCAGGTGATGCGGCCTATGATGATGTATATGAGGTCCATTGTGACGTATGAGATGCCCATTTGATGAGGCCCAGGTAATGTATTTATGGCCTATTTGGTGAGGCCCGATGTGATGTATATTAGGCCCGTGTGAGCGACCCATTGCGATGAAAGAGGCTCATGAGATGTGGCCTGTTATGATGTATTTGTGGTCTAGGTATGAGGCCCATTGTGATGTATTTGAGGCCCAGATATCAGGCCCAATGTGATGTATATATGGCCCATGTGAAGAGGCCTAGTATGATGTATTTGTGGCCCTTTTGGCGAGGCCCACTATGTTATGTATAGGGCCCTTGTGAGAGGCCATGGGCCTGCTATACGTTAGGCTCTATGTGGGCTACTCCTTGGGAGCAATGTTGGTTAAATGTCTACATTGTGACCTTCCCTTAGGCCCTTTGTTAGGCCGATTATCGATACCAATTATAAGTACGTGATAGTATAACATCATGACACATGCCCATACGCATCATTTGCATGCTTGATATGAGACATGGTTGACCATTGCGTATACCATTGGGCAGGTTGTTATGAGACTCCCTAATAGGCGGAGTTGTCCCACATGGGAGCACGGTACGCGCAAAATTGATGTATGACTGCATCTCACATTTTGTGATATAACCAACATACACCCTAGTGACATCAAGGTTGTGGCCTCCATAGACATGTCATGGATGGCCAGATGAGACACTGAAAATATTTGGTTCTAGCATACGGGCGCCATAGATGTCCCTAGGTGAAAATTCCTAAACCCCCGAGGCCAGGGGACGCCCCAACGTCTAGACCGAGTGAATTTATATGAGTACATGAGGGCCGTATACCAGTAGGTCGCATCTCCCACTGTGTTGTGGTCGGTTGGGAGGGGTGTGACCTTACCCACCTGAGTGAGAGGGCAATATCTAGGTTAAGTTTGACCAACTTGAGGAATGGGTCCGCTATCGATGAGCCGGGCCCGATATTGGCAGGCGGATAGTGAAGTCTCTTCCACTTACCCAGTTGTACACTCGGATAGGGGCGGCAAGCTGGTGTAGAGTGTAATAGACCCCGGTGATGATCCTAAAGATGTATGGTACTGATATGTGGACTTATTGAGCAGGAGTTACATACTCATTCATTCATTCATTCACTATCCGCTTGGGATGGTGGTGCACAACTAATTATTATGTGCATCTTTGCAAAGGCCAGGATTTCGGTTGGGGTGCGTGACCAACCTGAGATCAGGAGTTTACCACATTAAGTCTGACTATCCAAATTTAGGCATGAGACTGGTTTGGATAGAAGTCACTTGTGATGGACCCCATAGCCTGCGATACTACGTATTATCATCCCAACTTCACACTCCAGCTTAGTCATTTCATTCGCACCACATATTACATTGCTCCTCAGCACATAGCATTTGGTTTTCTATGCTTCTGTATTGCATAGCCTGAATAAGGTTGATGGTATTTATGGATTTACCAGCATGTTTCCGTATTGCTCTAATATTGCATACTTGGCACTTGCCTTGAGCATGAAATAGCGGTGAAAATCGCTTGAGTTGAAGTTGGAATATGTCAATATGTCCTAAAGGGGGGTGAATAGGACTCTTTAAAGATTTACGAGTTATTAAAAATCCTATCACTCTAATCCTAACAAGTATGCAATTTTCAGGATTACTCAAATATAACTCAACTAGCTTCCAAGCCTAGTTAGGGGTGTACACGGGTCGGGCCGAGTCGAACTGGCCTCAGCCCGTCCAGGCTCGCTCAACAGCCACACAAGGCCCGAACTCGACCGGGCCTAGTCACCGGGCCAACATCTCTAGCCCGAACAGGGCCCGGCTCGAGTTCGGGCTGAGTTCGGGCCAGTTTCGAACCTTCGAGTTCGGGCCAGTTTCGAACCTGAGTTCGGGCCAGTTTAGTGTGAAAGTTTCATACTCCAGTGTATGTGAAAATCCAAGAAGATGAAAGTTTCATACTCCAGTATAGTGTGATGGATGATACACAGGCACTGAGACATTGTATATTCGACACATAATTAATTTAAATTGAAACATTGCACAAAACCCATTAAAAAAAGGGGAAATTTGTATCCATTTAAGAGAGAGAGAGAGAGATCATACCTTGGTCAGACAGCTTCCGCCCACTGGTTGGACGAGAGAGAGAGAGAGAGAGAGTGAGATTAGAGAGGTGAGACCGTGAGAGCGTCGAGTAGGGTGTCGGACTGTGGTCACCTGGTCGGATGAGAGAGAGAGAGAGATTAGAGAGTGAGGGTGTCGAGGGGGCATCGGACTGTGGTCGGACAGCGTCCGCCCGCTGTTCAGACGAGAGAGAGATTAGAGATTAGAGAGAGAGAGAGATTAGAGAGATTTGGTGGGGTCGGGCCGTCGGGCAGGGAGAGAGGAGAAGGGTTTGGTGGGGACCGTGGCCGTGGGGTCGGGCAATCTAAGAAAGTGAAAGGGGAAAGGGATGGGTAGGGTTAAGTTATATATATATATATATATATATATATATATATATATATATTATAATATATATATATATATAATCGCCCCGGCCCGACCCGACCCGGTCGGGTGTGTGTGTGTGTGTATACACACACACACACACACACACACACACACACACACACCCGATCGGGTCGGGTCGGGCCGGGGCGAGTCGGATTTCGGACCGAGTTCAGGCCGAACTGGGAGGTATCCGAACTTGGCCTGAACTCACTTTCGGGCCTAAAAAATTGGCCCGTCCTGACCCGAACTCAGTTCCGGGTCAGGCCGAGTCGGGCTTTTTCGGGCCGGGTCGAGCGAGCTAACCGGGCTAGCCCGGTTTGTGTACACCCCTAACCCTAGTAGAGGATCCAATCACAAAACTATTCAAATAATAAGCATGAAGCAGTTATAGTCTATGATGGATGTGACTGTGTGTGAAGTGTGAGCAGATATGAATTTAGTTAACATAATCACACAAATGATCAAGCATAAGAGTTAATCACAGACACAATCATTTTTATAGTGGTTCGACTACTTGTCTACTCCACTCCCAGCTGCCGCACTTAACCCTTGAGTGTACCGAATTTCACTAAGGAGGTTTCCTAGGGTTCACCTCAAACCTAAGGTTTTAAATCAGGTTCACCTTCAACCTTTACACGGAGGTTTCTACTCGGTTCACCTCTAACCCTAGAGTTTTACTAGTTCACTCCTAACAAGATGTTTATGCTCTCCATAGAGCATGGGTCCACACAATGCACCCGGGAGTTTTACTGATTCACTCCTAACTAGATGTTTATGCTCTCCACAGAGCAAGGGTCCACACAACGCACCCACCACGTACACTCCCGCCGGAGGCCTCCTTGAGGACTTCAAAGGGTGAGAACCACTTAAGACCCAATCCTAGAAAGGAATGATCACAAGTGTCCTCTGGACTCTAGATACTTACAGATAAGTTAATGAGTCTCATTCAGCACAATGCCGAAGATCTCCTCCTTGTTGACGAACAGTCTTCTGCTCCCTTAATCCGCAACGCAAGATAATATACGTATACTAGGCTTCGGGTTGGGTCAAGGTGAAGATGGAATCCTACTCTCAAAATATTTTCCTATTAGGAATGTAGAGCGATTCCAATCTTATGCATTCAAGGCATCCCAACTTAATGATTTGCCATTAAGGTAGTAGCTGGAGGATCCTTGAATGTGAAAGTTCATTCCCTAATCCACTCTATTGAATGTCAATGGTGAGGGTGGATTGGACGATGAACTCCTTTGAGAGAAAGGGCTTTAGATATAGGATATAAGTTGAAACACTCAAAAGCTCTCTCTTCTTTTTCTCTCACAGCAACAAAAGACAAGTCCTCTATATATAGGCAAAAAGTTCCAACGGATATAAAACGGTCACATTTATGACAGAGTTCGATATCATCGAGCAGGTTCGATATCATCGAGCGTATACTCTCGATAGCATCGATGGTCTGCTCGATGACTCGGACTCAATATCATACGCTTTTGAAACTCTTTGCCAAATGGTCGATGAATCGAAACTATTGTCGATGTCATCGGATTTCGAACTCCGATTCCATCGATGACAGATTCGATTAATCGACACTTGAAAAATGAGAGAGACTTGACTTCGAGATATTTCAGGTTTTCATGAATGATATGGGGAACCGTCGAGATCATCGGAATTTGAATGTTGATGATATTGAGATCAGAGTCGATGCATCGATAAATCCAGTGGATTTGTCTTTAAGCATCCTGGACGATTTGTGTCCTTGTTCAATGCAATAGACCTAGTGCCGATATCATCAATATTTGAATATCGATTCTATCGAAGGGCCCCCGATTATAGTTAAAAATAACCTAAAATATCTGCTGTAAGAAATGCGCGCCCATAATCGATATCATCGATGGACCTCCGATCTTATCGATATTTGAATTCAGATCATATCGGACGGTCATCGATATATCGAAGCAATTTGAGATTTTCATTAAAAAACAGGGGCGCCGAAAATCTGCCTGTCGATCTTATCGAGCCACGCTCGATGGACTCGAGATTTGAATATCGATGATATCGATAGGTGTATCGATTCATCGATAATTCATTCAGATATGTTCTGAAGTTGCTGGACATATTTAGTGCTTTTATCGATGATATCGATAGGTGTATCGATACATCAATAAATTCGTCCAGATGAATATTTAGTTGCTGGACATTTTTCGTCCTTTTATCGATAATATCGTTAAGTATCGAGGACATCGACAGTACAGGTCGATCATATCGAGGGTGCATCGATATAAAATCGACAAGGCGAGAAAAACTTACAGAATTTTCTATTTGCAAAAAGTTTTCTCACCTTAAAAACCCTAAGATGTCTATCTTGTTTTAAGGGTTTTAATCACCTGGTGTTTTGGGACATGGGATGTTAGGCTATGATTTACCTATGGCGAGTTTCCACACATTCGGTTGAGGCAGACGCCTGAATTGATCTTCCTATCGAGCTCTGTAGACGGTCTGACCTACCATTCACGTAACTTGACAAACCAGGGTACTAGCAAGTGCACTCTCAGAGCACACACTTTCACCACCATCTAAGCTTTCTATAAGCTTATGCATGATAGATGCGTGCAGGTGGCGTTTGGTCGCAGCAGCGTTGAGCTTGGAGCGTGCAGCCATCTTTTGGGGCTTTGATTATCGATATATGTATTTCCCTTTTTGCATTGTATTCAAGTGTTTATATTAGTGGATATGTGATGATGATGTTGCCTTTGTAATTTGGGTAAACTTGTGGTTATGCTTCTTACAAGATAAATGTACGTTAGAAAATCCTCCTTATAGGATCCTAGGATCGGAATCTGGCATATGGGCGCTGGGAGCCGAGAATGGGGTACTACGGAGGCTGTCGGCACCGGATTCAGTAATCGGGAATTTTGTGAGCCCAGTTTCTGAGTTTGGGGAGTGACATGATGATGATGTTGCCTTTGTGATTTGGGTACACTTGTGGTTATGCTTCTTTACAAAAAAATTCACACTGAAAATCCTCCTTGTAAGATCCCAGGATCGGAATTTGGCGTATGGGTACTAGAAGCCGAGAATGGGGTACTATGGAGGCTATCGGTGCCAGATTCGACGATCGAAAATTCTGTGAGCCTGGTTTTGAGTTTGGGACGTGACACAATCAACTGGTTAATCAACTGGGAAGATAACCTCAACCTCGGGTTGAGGAAGTCCAGGATGAGAATGAGGTGCATCAAGCACCCCTGCCTTGTACTTTACGAGACTATTTACAACTGGCGGGGGTGAGTACACCTTCATGCATGGTTTTTTCAGAAAATACGGGACACATAGAGATCAAGCCAGGGGTGATCAAACTCATTCCAAAATTTCATGGGCTTGAATATGAAAATCCGTATTTACACTTGAAAGAGTTCGATGAGATCATTGCCCACTTTATACTTTCCAAACGTGTCCGATGACACAATCAGGATGAAACTCTTTCCTTTTTCTTTGAAAGAGAAAGCTAAGACGTGGTTGCATTCACTACGTCCTCGATCTATTAGTAGATAGAATTGCATGACAAGGGAGTTCATAAAGAAAATTTTTCATACCATAAAACGACCACTCTTAGAAAGTTGATCATGAACTTCGCTCAAATGGAAGAAACATTCTTTCAATGTTGGGAGTGGTTTAAGGATCTTGTCAGTTCATGCCCACAACACAATTTTGAAACGTGGCGCATCATGAACTTTTTCTATGATGGACTGACATCTCCCATGTGCCAATTGGTCAAGACAATGTGTAATAGGGAATTCATGAATAAAAATGTTGATGATGTGTGGGACTACTTTGATAAGCTTGCTGAAAACACACAATCATGAGACATCTCCCTAAAATCAAGCACCAAATCTAGGCCGACTCAATCCAAGGAGAGGGGAGGAATGTATCTCCTTAGAGAGGATGATGATATCAATGCTAAAGTGGCTAATCTCACTAGAAAATCGAGACCATGGAATTAAATAAGGATAAGGGCAAGGAAACTGTTTGCGGTATTTGTGCTTGCAACATTCACACAACTGAAAATTGTCCAACAATACCTACCTTTCAAGAGGTACTGAATAAACAATCCAATACCGTAAATAATTACCAAAGATCTTTCAGTAGGCCAACATCTAATTCTTACAATCCCAGCCGGAGAAATCATCCAAACTTCAGTTGGAGAAATGGACAAAATGCTACACCTCAAGGATTCCCTAACCAAATTCCACATCAAAGGAAACCTCAAGAGGATCCGGTTTTAAAGCATCTTCAAAGTCAAGAGTTTTTCAATCAGGGTATGCTACAAGTCTTTCAAGACCTTACAAAGGTCATACAAGGACTTGAGGCTAAAAGTGCAATTGGGAACAAGGGGAGCCTTCCAGGTCAACCTTTTCTCAATCCAAAATCGCAATATGAAGTTAGTGACCCGAGCTCTTCAAATCAGATGGGGCAAGCTAAATCTATCACCACTCTTAGGAGTGGGAAGACCATTGACAAAACCATTCCGGTTAGGACTGAAAAGCCTAAGGACCCGTAAGAGGATAACAATAATAGATCTAGCCATGCCCCACAAGAATTAGAACTAGAACCTCAAGGGAAGTCGAGTGCTCTATTTCCCCAACGATTGATGGCACCAAAACCTCTCTCTAACTCTCAAGACATTCTAGAGGTGTCGAAACAAGTGAATGTCATTATTCCTCTACTTAATGTCGTGAAACAAATACCTTCATATGACAAATTTCTGAAAGACTTGTGTACAACCAAAAGACGACAAAATATTCAAAAGAAAATCTTTTTAACTGAAAAAGTCAGTGTTATTCTAAAGAAAGATGTGCCACAAAAATACAAAAATCCTGGTAGCCTAACCATTGCTTATGTAATTGGGAATTACCGGATTGAGCATGCACTTCTTGACTTAGGAGCAGGTGTGAATCTGATCCCGTATTCGGTCTACGAGCAATTGGGTCTAGGTGAATTAAAATCCACCCGGACCATGTTACAACTTGTCGATCGCTCAGTCCGTGTATCGAGAGGGATAATTGAGGATGTGTTGGTCCAGATTGACAAATTCTACTACTCGGTAGATTTTATCGTCTTGGATACTTAACCCATCGTGGACATGGGCACTCAAATTCCTGTCATTCTTGGGCACCCATTCCTTGCTACATCCAATGCAATCATTAATTGCAGGAATGGAGTCATGAGTTTGTCTTTCGGCAATATGACATTGGAGTTGAATATCCTTTTCAATACAAGCAAATAGTCAGAGGATGATGATGATGATCTCCACGATATTAACCTGATTGACTCTTTCGTGGAAGATAGAACACTCTTGACGTTATCCTCTGACCCTCTTGAGACATGCCTGGCCCACTACCATGATTTTGATGATGATATGATTAGGGAGACGTGGGTCATGCTTGATACCGTGATGGTACTTGAAGTCAACCAGTGGAGGCCACAATTTGAAGAATTGCCCCAAACTGATGTAGCGCCTCTACCGTCTAACCTCAATGCACCAAAGCTTGACCTAAAACCTTTGCCCTCTGATTTGAAATATGCCTATTTAGGTCAAGATGAGGCATATCCGGTGGTAATTTCTTTCCACCTTGAGCAAGAACAGGAGAGTATGCTCATATCTACTCTCATTCAGCATAAGGGAGCCCTTGGATGGTCGATTGAGGATCTCAAGGGAATTGACCCTTCGATTTGTACTTACCACATTTATTTAGAGGATAATGTGAAGACCTCCTAGCACCACAACATAGATTAAATCCAAACATGAGGGAAGTGGTTAAGGCTGAGGTTCTTAAACTATTGGATGTGGGTATCATATACCCTATATCTGATAGCCAATGGGTGAGTCCAACACAGGTAGTTCCTAATAAGTTTGGAATCACCATCGTAGCCAATGCCAATAATAAACTCATGCCAACTAGAGTTACTACTGGTTGGAGAATGTGCATTGACTACAGGAAGCTGAATACCGTCACGAGGAATGACTACTTTCCTTTGCCCTTTATTGATCAAATCTTAGAGAGACTAGCCGGTCATTCTTATTACTGTTTCCTTGACGGATATTCAAGCTACAATCAGATCGAGATATCCCTTGAAGACCAAGAAAATACCACGTTCACATGTCCCTTTGGCACCTTTGCTTATTGAAGGATGTCATTCGGACTGTGTAATGCCCCCCACACCTTTCAGCGATGTATGATGAGTATTTTTCTGACATGGTGGGGCAATATCTAGAGGTCTTCATGGATAACTTCTTAGTCTTTGATCCATCTTTCAGCGATTGCTTAGAAAATTTTAAATGTGTGCTGAAAAGATGTGAAGAAAAGAATTTGGTACTCAATTAGGAGAAGTGTCATTTCATGGTTCATAAGGGAATCGTTCTTGAACACATCATCTCGTCCAAGGGAATTGAGGTAGATAAAGCGAAAATTAATCTTATCTCTACCTTACCTCCACCCAAAAGCATGCGAGACATGCGATCCTTCTTAGGACACGCTGGGTTGTACAGAAGATTCATAAAGGACTTCAACCACATATCTTGTCCTTTATGCAATCTGCTTCAAAAGGATATTCCATATGAGTGGACTGAGCAATGCCCATAAGCTTTTTCTAAGCTCAAGGGCATGTTGACTACTGCACCTATCATACAACCACCCAATTGGAACATTCCTTATAAATTTATGTGTGATGCGTCTGATTATGCTATTGGGGCGGTGTTAGGCTAGAGAAAAGAAAAGAAGCCTTATGTTATTCATTATGCAAGTAAGATGCTAAATTCGGCCCAAGTGAATTATTCTACTATGGAAAAAGAACTCTTGGCCGTAGTATTCGCTTTGGATAAATTTAGATCTTACTTGATCGGATCCAAGATCATTATCTACACCGATCATGCGACGCTCATGTATCTTCTTTCAAAGAATGATGCTAAGCCCCGTTTGATAAGATGGATCCTCCTACTCAAAGATTTTGATTTGAAAATAAAAAATAAAAAGGGAGTAGAAAACGTAGTGGCTGACCACCTTTTAAGACTTGACCTACCTGATTCCCTTAAGACGACACCCATAAACGACATGTTCTATAACAAGCAATTGTTTAAAGTCTCCCACTCACCTTGGTTCGCTGATATTGCTAATTATCTTGCCACAGGTTTCATGCCAACAAATTGGACTACACGAGATAAGAAGAAATTTTTCACCGAGGTGCACAAATTCTTCTGGGATGATCCTTATTTATTTAAATATTGCCCAGACCAAATCTTAAGGAGATATGTGCCAAACAATGAACACCAGAGTGTCATCTCCTTCTATCATTCTCAGGCTTGTGGTGGTCACTTTTCCACTAAAAAGATGACGACCAAAATTCTACAGTGTGGCTTTTACTGGCCGACTATGTTTGGGGACACGAGTTTTGCAAAGCTTGTGAGCGTTGTCAGAAGTTGGGAGCATTATCCCATCAAAATATGATTCCCTTGAACCCCATTCTAATCATTGAAGCAATTGATTGTTGAATCATCGATTTCATGGGACCATTCCCCTAATCCTTTGGGAATTTATACATTTTGCTAGCCGTAGACTACATCACTAAATAGGTCAAAGCGATTCCGTGCCGGAACAATGGTCATTAAATTATTAAAAGAGAACATCCTTTCCCTGTTCGGAACGCCTCAAGCCATCATTAGTGATGGGGGCTCACATTTTTGTAATGGGCCATTCGCGAACTTAATGAACACTACGCCAAAATGGCCAATTTGCGACGTATTTTTGCGACGGACTTTGTCCGTCGCTAAAATCTCTTGGTTTAACGACGGATTAAATCCGTCGCTAACGGAAAAAGTCCGTCGCTAATCACTGGTTCTTCGAAAATCCGTAGTCGGAACGTCGCTGAATTTAGCGACGGACCACAATCCGTCGCTAAAATCTAATTTACGACGTATTTACGACGGATTTTGGTCCGTCGTTAATACGCAACGGACGAAATCCGTCGCAAAATTTGATTTTTTAACATCTGTAAATTCCCGCCGAAAACACTAGATGGCGCGCTTTCCAGTTGCCTTTGCGACGGATCATGGTCCGTCGTGAAAGGACTTTTGCGACGGATCATGGTCCGTCGTGAAAGGACTTCTACCTTCACATTATTTTTTTTTCATTTTTTAAAGAATATGGTGGAAAATTAAGTTTTTTTTTTTTTTTTGTAGTCTAATAGTTGTTTTTTAATAGAATTTCGGTGGTTTAATTGTACATATTTATATCTAGGATTATTTTTTAACAATTAATTGAATGTAAAAAGAAAATTTATTCTGTTTTTATATCAAATGAGTGGAATTTTTATTTTTATTTTTTAATTTAAAATTAATATTTAAATGATTTGTAATATCACATGAAAAAGAATATTGAGAAGTTAATAAAATTTAACAATGTTTAAGAAAAAAAATTAGATTTTGAAAAAATAAAAATCGTAATTTAATAAAAATCTATTTTGTGGGAACAAAAAAGAATTTTGAATAAAGATGATAAATTTGAAAAAAAAAAAAAAAAAAAAAAGCATTTTGATTTTGAGAAAAAAATAATATCTTGAAAAAGAAAATTAAAAATATTTTAAAAAATGTGAAAATTTTCACAATGTTGAAAAATAAAATAAAATTTCATATTTTAAAAAATGTGAAATTTTATTTTATTTTCACTCAAAATAAAATTTGAGTGAAAAATAAAATAAAACGATATTAAAAAAATCGATACTTTATCAAAAAACAAACATTTTGAAACGAAAAATAAATAAGTTGAATAATTTTGAAAAATAATTGAAAATGTTCAAAATTTGAAATTAAAAGAAAAAGTTATTTATAAAAACTCTTAAGATTTTGAAAATATATATATAACATTTTTTTAAAAAAATTGAAAAGTTGAAAACAACATGATGCTTTCATTTTTTAAAAAATGTGAAATTTTATTTTATTTTCACTCAAAATAAAATTTGAGTGAAAAATAAAATAAAACGATATTAAAAAAATCGATACTTTATCAAAAAACAAACATTTTGAAACGAAAAATAAATAAGTTGAATAATTTTGAAAAATAATTGAAAATGTTCAAAATTTGAAATTAAAAGAAAAAGTTATTTATAAAAACTCTAAGATTTTGAAAATATAAATATAATTTAAAAAAAAAATTGAAAAGTTGAAAACAACATGATGCTTTTGAAGAAAAAAAAAATCGGCATTTTGAAATTTTTGGGAAAAAAATTTAAAATTCGTGAAAATTTTAGATATTTTAAAAATAAAAATTCAGAATTTGTATTTTAATTTATTTTAAAAATATTTTATAATAAAAATGATATTTTGTTAAAAGTTTTTAAAGAAAAATTAAGAGTAAAAAAATATACATTTTTGAAAAAAATTGTTATTTTTAAATGGAAATTGAAATTTATTTGTGACAAAAAAAATTAATAAATTATTAAGCACTCCACTAATTAAACATTTAACCGTTTTTGGACAATCGAATTAGTCCAGATTGAAAAGTAAATAACTGCATATGTTTAAATCAAATTTCACTCAAATTGTTGATCAACCTTGTATGCCCAGTATCTTTCTCATATGTAGCTAGTCTGATTGGGCCGAGTAACTAGTTAAATTGAGGGTATTGATCAGTAAAATAGAGTGAATGGGCTAAATATTGTTGTCAAAATTGTGACCTAACTCATTGACCTTGCGAGAACCTAAGAATTGATGTTAATAAGTTTTGTGGGCCCCATCATGATGTGTGTCGAACATCAACACCGTGCATTTAATGTGCATTATGTTCATCCATTTTTACCGATCATTTTAAGGCTTGATCAAAAAAATGATAGGGATATAAACCTAAGGTGGACCACATCATAGGAAAACAATATTGATTGGATATCCACCATTAAAATCCTCTTTTATGGGTGGGCCCCACTATGATGTACGTGTTTCATCTATTCCGTTCATCCATTTTTTCAAATTATTTTACAGTTTTATGCCAAAAATTAGCGGGACATAAATCTCAAGTGTACCACACCACATGAAAACAATGGTGATTGGATATCCACCATTAAAATCCATCTTAAGGCCCATTGTACTATTTATTTGACATCCAATCTGTTGATTAGGTCATACAGGACCAGATGAAGGGGAAAACCAAAGATCAGCTTGATCCAAAACTTTTATGGCCCCCAAAAGGTTTTTAATGGTCTACGCTCATTCAACACTGTTTCCTGTAATGTGGTCCATTTGAGATTGGGATATACCTCATTTTTGGTCTTATACCATAAAATTTTCTGGAAAAATAGATGGACGGCGTGGATGAAACACATAAGGCATGTTGGGGCCCACAGAGCACTGACCACCAGCCATTGGCTGGTCGCCACTTTATAATGGGAGCGGATTTCCTGGTAAAGCCCTTGGCGTCCTGCCCGAGGATGCTGGGTGGGGCCCAACACCATGTGTTTGGAAAATCTACCCCGTTAATCCGTTTTTAGAGATCATTTTAAGACAAGAGACCAAAAATGAGTTGGATACAATAATCAAGTGGGTCACACGAGAGGAAACAGTGGGGAAACAAATACCTACAGTTAAAACCTTCTAGACTCCACCTTGATGTTTATATGCCATCCAAACAGTTTATAAGGTCATTAACACTAGGAATAAGTGAAAATACAAAAGAAAAAAAAAAGAAACCTGAAGCAAAGCTTTTTATGGCCATAAGAATGTTTCAACGGTTCTCACTGAATCCCCACTGTTTCATCTCATGTGACCCACCTGAGTTTTGGATACACTTCGTTTTTGGTATATTTTTAAAAAATGATCTCTATAAACGGATTAACAGAGTAGATTTCCCCCAAACATGGTGGTGGGCCCCACCCAGCATCCATGCGCAGTAACTTCCTACTAAAGGCTTTAGCACGAAATCCATGTCCCTAGAACGGATTGGCTACTCCCCATGACACCAGCCCCGTGGCTGGTGGTTGGTGCTCTATGGGCCCCACCATGATGTATGTGATTCATCCATTCCGTTCATCCATTTTTACAGATCATTTTAGTGCTTGATACAAAAAATGATGGGGATATAAATCTTAGTTGGGCCACACCACGAGACAAAAATAATGAATGGATATTCACAATTAAGATCCTCCTAAGGCCTACTGTACTGTTTATTTGACATCCAATATATTGATTTGGTCATAAAGACTCCAGATGAAGGGAAAAAATAAATATCAGCTTGATCCAAAACTTTTATGGCCCCTAAAACGTTTTTAATGGTCAAAATTTATTCAATACTATTTCCTGTAATGTGGTCCACTTGAGATTGGGATATTCCTCATTTTTTGTGTAATATGGTAAAATGATCTAGAAAATTAGATGGACGGAATTGATGAAACACATACATCATGGTGGGGCCCACAAAGCACCGTCCACCAGCCTTCCAGATCCAAAGCTCAACCGAATGTTTTGTTTTTTTAATTTTTAATTGTACAGTGACTATGTGAGTTTTATATTTGATGTAAAATAGTGGTGACTTATTCATAACAATAGTGGAAATGAGATGGTGTTATCCAGACCATCTAAAAATTGGGTCTAGTTGTAAATGTCTAATATTTATACTTTTTTCCTATATAAGACTATCTTAATCATCTAGTAAATGGTCCCTTATATATATGGTTGTTATTGTAGTTAATAACATAAATGATGTAAAACTCACAATTGTCGTATTTGAAAGTAACATTTAATTTTAGAAGAGGATTTCCAAATCCATCTTTCGTGTAGAGGATGCCGGTCTTCATTCAAACAAAGCCGCTGGAGTTCCTCTTTCAACATTCATTTACGCTGCCACGAAGTTACGATCGGTGGATTTTCAGGTACGTTGTTTCAAATTCCTCCTCTTTTTCTTTCTATGATTTATCATAATAGAAGAAAATCTCTGCGTTTTAGTGTAAATGTCCCGGAGATCAGTTATTTTTACGGTTTCATATACGCCATTTGATTTTTCCACTGTTTTTGTATTTTCTTTCTTCCAATTTTTTTGGTTGTCTCGATTTTATTTTTTTTTTTCGGTAGATCGTTGATGATTATCACGTTTCTGAAAATTTGGGGGTTCTGCTTGAAAATTTTCTAGGTTAGGATCTTTTGCAGGAAGTTCCACAGATTTTGTACGATTTTCATGAAAATAATTTATTTATTTATTTATTTATTTATTTTTTTTTGGAGTTTCTAGAGTGATTCCTTGGGAAGATTGCTTCTTTAAGCATGTGTAGATCAAATTTTATGGTTTTTTTTGCCTACGGGAAGGCAATAATTTTTTGTAATTTTTTATTTTTTAAATCATTTTTTGGGTTTTTATATAAACATTCCTGAGGGATCTAAATTTTCCCAAATAATGACTAAACAATTAGAAATTACATGGAGGTGCTTTTTGGGGGATTTTCAAAAAACCCCAAAAACTGGAACCGTTAATCTAGCATGGGAGCCACGTGTTTGTGTAGAATGCGGACCGTTACCACCCTCACTCATTCTTTGGCATATGACCCACATGATGAGTGCTTGATTTTTGGGGAGTCACCACATCTATTTATGATTGGTTATGGGACTTAAAGAACTAGATCCAGACCTATAATGACCCGGGACCTCGTATGATCTGTACCCAAGTAGTCGGGTGTGGGAACTACAGGACCCGACCAGGCTTTTAACCAAATGCCAAAAATTTATAGATGTCTTACTCAAATTATATAGACTAAATTTCTGGAGCATTAAATGCATGCAATTTTACTTATGTTGAGAGGCCGATGTACTGTGGATCATTTTACTAGCTGAAAACCACTTTACCATACTTTAAAAGTGTGGAGGCATTGTTTGGTAAAATTAGTTTTCTTCTTCTTCTTCTTTTAACTATTGTATTAGATTATTAGATTGTATTTGTGAAAAAAAGAAGCACCGACTATTTGTTGCTTTCTATGAATTGGTTCTGGGTCCAAAGGTTTGGTTCTTTTAGGTTTGGTCTTCAAAGAGATGGGTTTTGATTTCACTTTTCTCTTCCAAAAACATAAGAGGAACTGTTGGAGACTTCATAACTAATTGCAGGCATCTTACACTGTTGGTGGGCATTCATTTAGTGCAGCTGACATTGAATTCATTATTATAACGATAAAACCTCTAGCACACCGCCCACAAATAGTATGTAATCTATGTTACAAGGACTCCATTCCTCTTTGATTTTCTTTAAATTCACAAAATATTATATTATGTTATCAACATTTTATTTTCAGCCCCAAAAATAAATGTTTCCACCCTAACATGGATTTTTTTCTTCCTATGAGTGCTTTTAACAATCTCTTTACTGACCAAATTACCCTTGTCCCCCAAAGTGTGTTTGGATGTACACGAAATTCCAAGAATGAATATTTTGGTCCATTCCATTGAGCATTTGTGGCTGCGTGAAAACCCAGAACTACATTACGTACCACAAATCATATCCATTGTACATCAGTTAGGATCTGAGACCAAATGATGTTATTTGGCAGAAAGCATCCTGCCTACCTACATTTCTAGTTTCTATGGACACCCAAACATACTCTATCCTTCATTTTTTCTTTCTATTTAAATGGATATTTCATTTTGTGCTCTATATGTATGAGTCACAATATTTATGTATGAGTCAATGCTAGACTAGTAGTTATTGTCATCTGAATTCAAATAGTCAATCTAAGCACACCTGTAAGGTTTGAAAATATTTGTGAACATATTTTAACTAGGTTATGCTACTTCTATTTCTTAGTAATGATTTCTTCTTTTTCTTTATTTTTATTTTTATTTTTTTTAAAGAAAAAAAAAAACCTTAGATCATATATTTGCCTGCTTATTTCAAGATGCTTTTGCTTCTGAGAAAAGAAAAGGAAAGCCAAAATAATCTGCTTCTCTACTGGATATGGGAAAACTTCTGTTGGACTGGCCCATGATTGGAAGGTATGCATACTGGTATAAATTGTTGTGACTTGTGAGGTAGATGAACGTTGGATTTTTATATAGTCACCACAGTTGGCCTAAAAATCAAGGGCGAATGTATCTTTCAACTGTTTTCTTTGGCGTGGCCTGCAGATCAGCCTGATTTTTTGTCCTAGGGCCTAATGTGGGATTACATATCTAAGAGTGGATTTTACTTATACAATGCGGTGAGCCCCCTAAAAAAATCAATAGTGGGCAACATCATCCAACTATTTCTAAATTTCTGCTGGTATATATATATATATTTTTTTAAAAAATGCTCACCCTAAGTTTCACCCAATGTATGCAAGATCCACTCCCACCATTAGACGTGTAATACCACGTTAGGCTTAGGGATAAGAAAATCAGGTTAACATATGATATAGGTAGGCCAGACCGAAGAAAACAGTTGGGAGGGACATCCACTCTTGATTTTTAGAGGGCCCATTGTGATGATTACATGGTGTCAACGATTTGGATGGTGGACGTTGGACAATCATGTGGTCCACCTTAATCATAGTGGGGCTGATTTTTGGGCCATGGGCTTGGGGTGACACATCTAGTGGTGGTCGAGATGGACTTCACATAAACATCATGGTGGGGCCCACCCTAGCCTCCAATAATAATTGCTTAAATTAATTAATGGGGGGTAACTTATTAAAAACCTTTTTGAAAAAGTTACCTATAAATACAGTATTACTAAGGTATTTTGTAAATTTCCCTTTCCTTTTTCTAACTGAAGCTTGTTGGTATATAATATGGGTTGGCCTACACTGTTGGGCTTTTAGTCCTAGATCTCCTTTGGTCGGATTTGGGCTGTGATATGGTTGGGCTTGGAATTAAAATGCAAGCCCTTTTTCAAATGGGCTGCACGTAGACCGTCTACAGCCCAACCTGATTGTGGTTATATCCAACACAAACCATGGAATTCAATGCCCATCCGCGTCATTAAAATTTAAAAAAAAAAAAAAAAACAAAAAAAAAAAAAAAACAACTTTGTGTAGAAATTTACATTTGGTACCATTTTCAAAAGATTTTCAATAAGCCATCCTATTAATTTAAGTAATTACCTTGGTATGGCCCCACATGAATTATGAATGGGCCTTGTGTGGGGATCAGGATTAAATTTTGGTTGGAGTGGATTTCATATAATAATGGCAGTGGACCTGTAAAAATCAAGGGTGGATATCTCTCCCAAACTATTCCTTTGGTGTGGCCCACTTGAATAATAGGAATCATGATTTTTTGGCCTTAGGCTTAATGTTGGATTAGATGTGGGAGTGGATCTCTGGAGAAAACTACCCAAATTGGATGTTTAGGATCTTACACCCATATTTTTTGGGGTGTGGTCTATCTTTGGAGAGCGAAATCATAGACTCCACTTTTTAGTCTCAAGGCTCTGGGATAGAACGCATACCTTCAGGCAAGAATAATGCAAGTCCTGTGTGGGGAGTTCTATTAATACTCTGGTAGAGTGTGATGGTTCACATGCATGCACTCAAAATTGTGGAGTACATGTAAGTAAATCAGATCAAACATTCCTAAGTGGACCCCACTGTTGACTGGGCATGACCCCCAAATCAGATTGACCCAATAATCCTGACCTCTAATTAGTGGAGATCAGAGAATTGGGTGAAATTAGGGAATTTTTTTTTTCCTAATTTGGTGCTGAGATGGTTTTCAGTTTAAGGATAGCATTATGAGAAAGTACAAGTTGATTTCCCTAATTTTGATATTTGAAGATGGGCACTATGAGTTGCTGCTGATGTATTTAATTCTTTCACAAGTTTTGTTTACTGTTTTGTGTGTCTATCATCTGTTTGCTTTATTTTCTTTTACAAGGTTTAGAAATGATATCATGACCTTATAATGGTTGAATGTAAACAATGTGTCCTGTTGATTTTAAATCTAATGCAATCATTTCTCGGGTAGAGAGATTTCATGGTATGTTTCATCTTTCAGTTTGTACATGAAGTGAGCCAAGTTCCTGTTCATAAGTCAGATTGGTTGAATAATTCTAACCTGATTGGGACACTTGTTTGTCAAGTAAGACCATTGGACATATTTCAGTTTTGACTGCCCAATCAGGTTTGTTTTGAGTCTTATTTTGGGTTTTGGATTTTGTTGGTTTTTGTTAGATTGATTAGGATTTTCAGATTTTGGTCATGTCTACTTTCATGTATGAGACTAAATAGATTACACCCATTTGTTAGAAAAGAATATCCCCATCACCATGCTTAATAAAAAGAAAGGAGGATAAACCTGTTACACTTGTATTGAGCATTTTCTTTTTGTTACTACTGGTGAAAGGAGGATTCAATGTTATTCAATGTCATGCTCTGAGTTTTGTTTTTCTGTTTATGTATGGAGAATAGGTGGTGCTGTTATCTGGTGAGACTGGTTGCAGGAAAACAATTCAGGTTACCAGTTCTTTTACTTTGATTCTACATTTAGAAATGAGTTGTATTTTGAATTATGTTCATTTAGATTAAAAATTTCGATGTGATTGTATATAGATTAAGACAATCAGTTACCCATTTAAGGGTTTTTATGTGGGCAGGCATAGTTATAGGGTGCTCCTTGGTGCATAAAAATCCTTAAATTGTCCCTGTTTGGACAGTTCAAGACCGGATAGAATATAATGCTTTCATTTTAGCAATTCAAATGCACTTGCCTTTTCTATGCATCATCTCTCTTTTTCTCTCTGGATTTGTTTTGATTTTTCTTTGCTTATGCGTAAAATGTTCTGATTTAAATATTAAGAACTACGTAGTGGCTTGATCCCAATCTTCCAACATTGGGTACGTAGGCAGCCGTTCATACTAGACCGTATCGGTGCAGCCACATTTTTTTTTCCCTTCTCGTAGTGTGGATGCATTTTCGTCAGGACTACTTGGCAATAAGAGTGAGGTGGATGTAAGTTCTCGAAACCTTTAACTAATCTTGAATCATTTATATTTTTATCGCTTTATTTATATGCTGTCGTCAGGGTCAACTTGTAACTCCTCAGAACCCGCTCTGCCGTAAGACATTACGGTGCATGACGGTTCCTAGCAAGTTAAGTTGCAAATTATTATTAAGAGTTGGTTGGATATAATTTATTTTTTGTAAATGTTGTTAATAGTTGGATGGATGATGAATGTATTTGTGAATGTAAATAAAAATAAAAAACTTATGATATATATATATATATATATATATATATATATATATATATATATATATATAGAGAGAGAGATATAGAGAATAGAGATAGAGATGTTATCAATGGAGGATACCTTGTTTAGGGGGACATGAAATTTTGTAGCTTATGGTATGGTGCCCCAATATTGGTTGTATGTTACTAGTATGTAGTAGATAATACTAGGATGAATAATAAACATTTTGTAAGCCATATCCTAATTAATTATAAAACTATATATATATATATATATATAGACAACACACACACACACATAAATTCATATTGCAATTTATATATGAAATAATCGTTATCATCGTCATCATCATGTAAGCCATATCCTAATTAATTAGGGTCGCCTACATGAATCCTATTCCACCGTTCCACTCTATCAAGGGTCATACCTTCAGTTAGACCATAGGTCATCGGGTCTTTTCTTACTACCTCCATCCACGCCTTTTTGGGCCTTCCCCTTGCCCAACAATTTGTTCCTTAAAGCGTGATTGGTCTTACAACTATTCTATAAAACTTCCCTTTTAGTTTGAATGGTACTCGGCGATCATTTAAAACTCCCAAGGCACATTCTATGGCAAATTTTGCCATCTTGCTGGCTTGAAACACTCTTGAGGGTAGCAATGTGAAATGGCACCATGCTACCGTGGATTGGCAAAAGGACAGCCTCATTCTTTTGGTCGATCTGTATCATTAATTCCCTCGGCTGTGGGATATCATTGACATTCTTATAGGCAATGAGATCGCTTGAAGCTTTTGTAGAACTACGGCCTTCTCCAGCTGCAGAACTGCCCCTAGCCAACCTCCTCGCAGTTTCTTCATTCTTCTGCCAGGCCAGCTCAGCTCGATGCTGCCTCCGCAGCTCCTCCTTTGACATCTCCTGATTATCCGACCTTAAAGTCGCTTTCGACAAGAATGCCTCAGCTCCATTGGATTCAACTTTGACCTTTGGACGCTCTTCTTCCTCCTCTTCCTCATTGAATGAGTATGCAACATCCTTAACTAACTTGGAGCTGATTGAAGTCACAACTTCTACGGCTTTTTCATTGACAATAGTGGTGTTTGCAAGCAACAACGAGAACATCTTAGTCTTTGGATTGTTGGTTTCTGATTGCAAGTTCTGGAACCTAATAGATACATTAAAAACCATTCCAGGCTTCAACACCCGATCGTTCCTGGCATTTAAACTCAATCCCGACTCACGGAACTTGAGACCGATTCCCGTTCCTGCTGACTTTGTAAGATGAGAGGCAAATTCAGGAGCATCCCTCTCTACCACCGAGACTGCTGCTTGGTAAACAACACTAACCTTATTCCCAGCCTTCAATGCACCTATCGCTGCCTCATGGGCCTTGAGGAGAACCTCATAAGCCTTACTCTGCATTGCATTTGCATCAATTAGAAATGTTCTGGCAATGTTTGAGCAGTAGCTGTTGTAGCGCTATCCGATTGCGCATATGATCACACTTGTCGAGTCATAGTAGAGATCCTCATCATTGATTGATGCACTCAGCCTGAGATCAAATTCACCCCCACTCTGAAAAATTGGGGGGTAACAGATGTCAACATTCTCCGCTTTTAGTTTGACTTCGACTTTTGCTGGATCAAGTATGACCTTCTCTGTGTCATCCATCAGTGATGAATGAGAAACCTTCTTCTCCTCATCAATGATCTTCTCGAGCTTTGGGACATTGAAGTGTTTCATCACAGATGAAGTTAAGTACGCAGCCTTCTTCACGTTTCTAAGCTCACTGCCATCCTTGCCAGCCTTCTCGAGCTTAAGCTTTTGGAGTAAATGGTTGTTTGACAAATATGCCATGCACATTATTATGTAATTATCATTGAGAGAGTTGAATTGGCAAAACAAATGAAAAGAAACTCCATACAAAGGCTTATGTGTTGCCTTCAGGATATGACCCTATTTGTTTTGATTTGTCTTGAATCCTTGAACAACCAACATATCCACAAAGTTTCAGCTACTCGCTAAATGTGTTTGTGATCTCTGTTTTATAACAGGTTTTTATTTTCCCTGTAAGTTTTGTATGCTCAGAGGAGCCTTCATAGATATCGCCCACCAAAATGACATTTGAAGGACCTTCCCTCAAGAATGGAAACCTTATTACACCTCATCACTTATTCAAATACCATCTAAATGCCTCGACCTGCATGCTTAGTGCGTCACGCCTAGAGAAACCTGAATAACAATAGAATGTTGTAGTTGAGTGCTGAACGTTAACACTCTACCTTGGTAGTGAAGGATTTTGCTGTTTTAATAAAATGAGCCTAAAGATGTAGAATATCTGCCATTGAAGCTATGTCGAATCTAGAACAACTGAAATCCGCAACAAACCAAACAGAAAAATGTAGAGATAACCACAAATTTCAGAGAAGGTATGTCTCTTCTTTCCTTTCTCTTCTATTTCACGAACAGAATGTAGTTCATCTGCAAATTACAGTTTTTTTAAGGATTTAGAACTTTTAAAAAAATGAAAACTACTGATTGAAAAGAAGAAAAAATAACATTTTCATATATATATATATATATATATATATATATATATATATATATATATATATATAACCCATGATCCAAACTTCAATTCCCAGTTTCCAAATTCCTGTTATACAATCATCATCTGAGCCTTTCTTCCATCGATTTGGGGTTAGCTTTAAATGGTAGATTGGCAAAAAGAAATTATGATTGGCTACCAACTAGACATTCACCTTCCTCTTTACCAAGGTCTTGGAACCGGAAATGGCAAAGGCTCACATTGATACTGACTCACATGCCAAACATAATTCCACACTAGACAATTAAGACTGCCAACAAGCTACTTGCATATTGCAGCAACATTTTAAAACAGCAAAAATGCCCCTATTCCCAGTGGAGGTAAACTCCACGCTATTGATGGGACTGACAGATACAATCTGAAACGTTGGTTGCTACACACCCATATGCCTCCAAATTACCTAAATACATGTTACGTTTGTTTCAAATTCCTCCCCATGTTCCTTGAAAATCCAAAGTTCATGATCCTCTGAAAACTATTTGCATGGGAAAAATTGCCCCTGGCTGATGCATACAGAGCTTTGCTAAGCCCACATGCATGTTCAAGTCAGCTAATGCACATGATGAGTGGATGGGGCTGAATTTTACACAAGGTGATCCTCAAAGTGGGGTTAACCAATTAGACAGGTTGGATGTTGCACACAAATGCATTTTGAAAGTAATATCCGCTGGTAGATAGTAGTCTATCGTCCAACCATACATAAATATGTATGTACATATGTACAGACATAAAAACATACAGACGGTAACTTTTCAATATCTTCCAACCGGTAGGGTATGAGCATTTGGATCTTCAATTAGTAAAAAAAAAAAAATAAGGTCTTAAATCTTGTGTTCTGATCTTTAAAAATTGCACAAATTTAGTAGAAAATGGCTTGAAAACAATCTGAAAATGGAGAAAAGAGGGGGAGAACATCTAACTCATCATCCATCTTGTAAAAGTTGGCAACTACACTATTAACCCTCAATTGCTGCTAAAAGCTCCAATGCCATAATCTCTTTGAGAAACAATTTAGTACAAACTGAGAAATGCATGGACAGGACATAATATTGAACCAAGCATCTTCCAAAAATCCAATGAGCATTCCACGCCAATCTTCACGACAACTGCCTTTGAGAATTCCTACTTAAATTTGAACACAGCTGTACACAGAGCCCCAATGCCCTGTATTCAAATGAAGCTTATATGTGTGGCCTAGCACCATATTACAGTTTTACAAAACCACCTTCCATTAACTATTATCTTCTGTGGCGAACTTCCATAACCATTTCACAAGAAGGACAGTATTCATATGTTTTAGCCATTTTAACCCCACTCCACCATAGCTTTTTGTTTTTTCCTCCCTCTCCACAAGATGAAATTTGTGCTTTCTTCTGCACTCTGTGAAAGGAACTCTTTGAATTCCGTTCTTTGAACAACACTTGTTGGACATTGGAACAAAAAATATAATAGATTGGCATATTAGCTAATGTAGAATTGATGGGAGTTATGTAACCCTCAAAGGACAACTATCTTCTCTTCTATCCCAAGAAGCTTTCTTTCATACTTTCGACCATTTCATCCCACAAATGATACAAAAGGGATGCCAAGATACGATGAAGGAATCTTCCTCACCCTGCAAACAAAGCTATGAGCAAAAGATTCAATTTTCTCTTCCCTCACCCATAGCCCAGTTTCTCTCTTTGATAAGTTAATCTTGAGATCTATGAGCAAAAGTTTCAAACAGTTACTATGATTTTCTGAAAACTTAGTTTATCCTAGCATCTGCAATTTTTATTTTTTTTATTTTTTTACTTTGCATGACTTCTAACAACCACTTGAACGATTCTCACATGCATCACTTCCATCATTGCATGTCGTTTAGCCAACCTATGATATTCTAAATGTTGAAAGATGGTGTTAAATGGGTATGAGCCTTGTTTGAATATAACTATATGATGGTTGAATGGATGGATGGGGGAATCAAAGATATTTTTTTGGGTCTGGTTTCATGGACCAAATGGTAATAGAGATGCAGTTACAAGCACTGACAAGTTGTTGCTATCTTCTGATTATGCAGGTGTATCTTGTTGGGAAATAGGAATTTCGCAGTTCCTACACTTTCATTTGGTCATTTCGTTAGACACTAGTGCATTAAATGCAGATTGCATTGCGCTGTTATGTATTGATTCCAACATCTAAAGCTCTTTTCAAACTGTATTGTGCTCTCCCAGTGAATGCTATGAAATTAAGAAATGCTCTTACTTGAACCTCTAATGGCTACGATGAATTCTAATATTTTATTTTGTTAATTGGTTTCAGTTGATCAAACTATTCACTTTTCATGGATTTAAGCTGGTTATTTGTAATATATGAAGGGTTGACTAAACTCGTCTTTTCTTGGATTGAATCTGGATGTTTGTAATATATGTAGGAAGGGCTCAAAAGAAGGTTGAACAAGAGAAGATACTACGTATCCAATTCAAGGCAAGGCATAGCCAACGGTTGAAGTCCAGGTAAGAAGTGTTTAGTTAGAGGGCAAGTCAATTTTTGTTGGAGTGGGCCACTTAGGTCATTCTCTCTTTTATTGAATTGAGTTGTTACCAATTTTGTGAATAGCATTCTTATCAAACAATAGGGTGAATTATTCTTTGAATGACTATCAGGTGCAAGAATAAAAAAATAACAATAATAAATTATTGATATTTTTATTATTTACAGATATTTTAGCGACGGACCAAATCCGTCGCTAATATCTGATCAACGACGGATTCAGTTTGGTCACTTAATCATATTAGCGACGGACCTTATCCGTCGCTAATTTCTTACAGTTGAAAATAACGACGGATTTGAGGTCCGTCGCTTACTCATATTAGCGACGGACTTTATCCGTCGCTAATGTTTTTACTGACGACTAATTTTTTGAATATTACCGACGGATTTTTTTATTTTTTACGACGGATTTTATCCATCGCTATGATGCGACAGACCTTATCCGTCGTAGATTAAACGACGGATAAAATCCATCGTAAAACCAAAAACGACCCAGTAAACAGCGACGGACCAAGCGACGGACGAAGTCCGTCGTTTTTTTGGTTTTACGACGGATTTGGTCCGTCGCAAAACAGCAATTTTGGCGTAGTGGAAGAAATATGACATCTCTCATAAGGTGAGCACTTCATACCACCCACAAACAAGTGGGCAAGCTGAGATTTCCAATAGTGAGGTGTAAGTGCTATGGTTTCATGCTCCTTTGATTGTCAAATTTTGTTGTGCCAAAACCTCAATTTGTGTCTTGTGTAGCACGTTGATAGATATATGCCCAAGGCACTACATCAAAATGCTTCAAGTCAAGTACAAAGATCTACTTCAAAGAAATGCAAGTTCAAGTATATTGTTCTCTTATCTAAGCTTCAGAGTTTTAAAGCTACGAGATCTTGTTCAAGACTCAGGTGAAGTACATCTCAAGAACTAGAAGTTCAAGGTTTCAAAGATCTCAAGCTTCATGAACTTCAAAGATCACTAATCATCTGAATAAAAGAATGTTCAATGTTCATACTTCATGTTTCAGGTATGGAAGACCTTAGATTGACCTTAGGGTAGGTCATTTTGTGTACATAATTCAAATTGAATCTTTTTATAAGTGTTTTGGTCTGTTCTAAGACTAATCCTGGACTCTGTTCGACTAGTCCTAGAACTGGCTCGACCAGTCCAAGAAATTCCAAGACCAGTCCTAAGTTATGTAAAATTTCAGAATTTTTTGGTTGATCTACGACCAGTCTTGGAGTGTACTCGACCGATCGTGTGAACAGTGCCGACTCGTTCACGACCAGTCCTGTAGCTACGACTCAAACTCTAACAATGAATTCTGGTGTCTCACGACCAGTCGTGGGCAAGTCACGACCGGTCGTGAAGCGCCTATGACTAGTCGTGGAACGGTTTTATCCGATTGCGCTTAAAATTTCAAAATACAGTTCGTCCTACGACCAGTCGTGGTGGCCACACGACCAGTCATAGACAAGTTTCTGCAACTATAAATAGAACGCGAATTTCAGAGTTTAATAATCTAATTCAAGTAATATTAAGGCATCACTCCGAGAGATAAGTTAGTTTCTTTTTAAGCTACGTTGTGCATATTTAATATTCTCTTTTGTTAGCTTTTTATATTTGATTTTGTTTCTGCATTCCAATCTGATTGAAAGAGGAATTGTTGTATTCCTTCTTCTTGGAATCAAAATCAAATAGAGCTAGCCCAACTGGTTTAATTTAAAATCAATCTAGAACAAGAACTATTTCAAAGTGAGTGTGGACATTGAACTTCTATATTCGAACTTCAACTCTGACTTGGTTCTTCTGAGTTGCAACAAAAGGAGAAATCCAGGTATTTTACATTATTGTAAATTTTCTTCTTTTGGTTTTATTTGAAATTAAACCAGAAAAATCTCAATCTATTGGTTATCTGAGGAGAGCCAGAAACTCAGAAGTGGGATTTTTTATTTTTTTTTTAAATTGTGTAAGCCCACTGAAAGACACAATTGTGAGGGTTTTAGGTGAACCTGAAAAAACCTATTTTCATAGTGAACGCTAATATCCCCTGTGTGAGGATATTAGGAGTGGAGTAGCAAGTTGTGTGACTGTTGTTTAACAGTTGGTGAACACACAGGCGAACCATTATAATTCTTTATATTTGTGATTTGAATGTTTGTTATTTTCTATATCATTTATCATTCAAAGTTTGTGGGATGTATGTGTGGATGTGAATGTTGTAATATTTACATTTCAAGCATTGTGGGAATGTTGTAATAGTGTAGATTTCATTTCCTTGTTATTTATTTATTCCTCTATATCTTGTTTGATTTTTTGATACAAAGATCTTTCTAGGAATCAGGTTTGTCCTACTATAAACCTTGGTTTTTGGTGTAAGGTTGTCCTTAGAACAACATTGTATCAATCTCTCAATACTCATACATTTGAGGTTGCTTTACATTTCTGTATTGTGAATTGATTATAGTGCTATCTTTACTTTATTCATTTAAATTCTGCTGTTATAGTTTTAATTTGGCATAGTCCTACTCACCCCCCTCCCCTTCAGGACATATAGCTTGGCCTTTTCAGGAGGTCAAACACATTTTGGAGAAAACGGTTAACCCTGATTGAAAGGATTGGTCAATCCAATTGACCGATGCTTTATGGGCTTACTGTACTGCATTTAAAACCCCTATTGGAATGTCTCCCTTTAGACTTGTTTATGGGAAGGCTTGCCACTTACCTGTGGAGTTGGAACATAGAGGGCTTACTGGGTGATTAAAAATCTAAACTTCAATTTAGACAACGCTGGTTCGTTGCGCAACTACAATTGAATAAACTTGAGGAGATCCGAAATGATGTATTTGAGAACTTGAGAATTTACAAGGATAGGATGAAGGTGTTCCAAGATAAGAACATCCCTCGAAAATCGTTCTTGCTCGGCCAGAAAGTCCTTTTGTACAATACTCAGTTACATCTTTTTTCGAGAAAGCTCTAATCTTGTTAGACCGGTCCCTTCATTATTACCAATGTTTATTCTCATGGGGCTGTTGAGATAAAGAATCTGAACAATGGTAATGATTTTAAAGTAAATGAACATCGATTAAAGCCATTTGTTGAGAAATTGATTCAGAAGACATGTCCATACCTTTGATTGATCTTGTTTACCAGGATTGACCTCCTAGTTTGACAAAGGTATAGTTAGGTTTATTGCTTTCATAGAAATTAGAATTAGGATAGTTTGCTTCCAGTGTTTTAGGATATTTTGTTTATACTTTATTGAGTTTGTTTTGTGCTAACCCATTTTATGCTGAGATCCGTAGAAAGCTTCAAATTTCCTTCTTCCAGGTATTATCTTTCCATCCTCATTCCCTGTATTTTCTTTACCTCATGTGTATTGCATGCCTCTTTCTTGTACATTGAGGACAATGTAGATTTTTGTGGGGGTGTGGGGGATTAGGTAACTTAATCAGTGTTTTTCTTAGTTTTGAGCAAAATTAAAATTTTTTTTTTTCAATATTTTGAGTTGAACTCTATTTGGAAGGTAAGAAATTGTGTAATTAAGAATGCTTTAAGTATGATGAGACAAGAGATTAGATTTAAATTGTTGGAGCTTGATCATTTAAGTAAATTATCACCTAAGGTTCTTAAACGATTAAGAGGAAATTTGTATATCATGATCACAAAACACGTTTAAATTGCTTCCTTGGGATATGCTGGGGTTTCTAATTGTTAGTATGTGAATCATTGATAGATGTTGAGAATCGAGTCTAGAGAATTTTATCTACCTTAAAATATGAAAAACCAGTAAAAAAACAGGAGATCGACAAAAGGGCCATGAAAATGAAAAAAATAAAAAAATGACAACATCGCTAAGAAGAATGAAAAAGGTCTCTGAAAAAGATGAATTGTAAAAAAAAAAAGGAATAAAAGTAGCCGTCGATAAAAAAAATCAGAAACTGGAAAAGAAGAAAAGGGGGTATATTCGGAATCAATACTTGAGTTTTCGACTTATTTTGATATGATGAACATGACCAACATTATGAAACACTAGTACTCCCTTGGGAAGTAAGTTAACATATATTGGAAAACTTAATAATTGAATTTCTATTCTGATTTAAGTAATATACTTGATCGATTGCATGATTGATTTGGCTCTAAGTTTTCAAAATCTCACCTTCTTGTCTTGTCCATACTTATTCATACTTGATTGCACAAAAGATTATTTTCCGAAAAAGGTTTTGAACTTGAGATTGAAGATTATTTTTGCTCAGGACTAGCAAAATGCTGGTTGGGGGTTGTGTTGAGGGTCAAATATTACATATTATCCCCCATTTATTTCTTTGTTTTACAAACATAATACGGCTTAATGGTAAATTTTACATGTGTTTGTGTTTGCAAGGTGAATTTAAAGGCTGGATTGAAAAGAATGCTAAAAGCATGGATTTAGTGCTTAAAAGTCACCAAAGCAAAGAAGTGATCTTTGGAGACCCAGATTGAAGATTTCAAGATTTCCAAGACATTCATAAAGACTGTGTTCGAGAGATCATTTGAGCCTTTCGATGACATCAAACACTAGTCGATGACATCAAATTTATGAGGGAAAATCAAGTTGATTGCTGGACCTATCGGGTGCTTTTCTCGATCCATCAAAGACATGTTCGATGACTCGAAGCAAAGTTCTCGATGACATCGAAGACTGCTCGATGACATCGAATTTATTGAAGAAATTGAAGCAACTCGCTGGACTGTTTTGGACACATTTTCGATGACGAAGATCTATTCGATGAATCGAGACTTCACTCAATGACATCGAAGTTTGGTTCGATGACAGAGACTTACGCAGTGCGAAAGAAGAAAATGCGCGATTTCCGGATTCAAACCCCTTCGATGACATCGAAGGTGTTGCGCGGACTTGCATAAATTTGATCTTGTTTTACGATTTTGCATAACTTTGCTTATAAATGGGGGTTTCCTAAGTCCTTTCTACTAGGATATCTAGGGTTTAGAGGAGCATAGAAAAAGGGCAGAGCGACTTTCCAAGAGTTCTTGTTCCATTCTCCTTAGTTTTTAATGCTTTCTTCTAGGTTTTTTTATCCAATCATGTCTATGGTTGGCTAGATCCCTTAGCTAGGGCTAGGGGTGAAGCTTGTAGCATGGTTGGGATGTTTTTCATGTTTGATTCTTGTTATTGTTGAACTCCTTTGATTCTATTTTGATATTTAAGGATACTTTTAGGGTTAATGGTTTGTTGTGACTGAAATTACAATGGATCTGCAATTGCTTGTAGTATCTTCTTTTCCTGTTTGGAGTTTGTGAAAATAGGAAATCCTGTTGTTCTCCATCGTCCCTTAGGCATGGATGGGTGATGGAATCCTCCCTATGCTTCATAATTCTCCCATGTAGGTTGTTGGATCGGTAAACCCTATTGTCTACCATAGTCTCTTGGGCATAGTTAGGTGATGGAATCACTTCTAATCCTCACGACTTTCATCCGCTGAGAATTAGTCAATGGAGTTCAGATCGGATCTTATTGAATATCTTCCACTTGGATAGGATAGGACTCCAATTTTGATTGAGTGCCTTGAATCAAATAAGGAAACATCCTAATAGCCGCAAGGGGATCCCTGGAACCCTAGTTCCCACATTAATTCTTAAGTTTCTAATTCATCATCTCACAATTACTCCATACTTTTCTGATTTAGGTTAGATCTTCTCCTAGTTTTGATTCTAATTACTTTCAGAATAGACACACAGATTAGTCCCTGCAGATTCGACCTCGGTCTTAGTGAGATTATTACTACATCACGACCCTACACTTGCGGTTGTGAACATTATACCATTCGGGATCAAGAATGCAAGGGTGATATACCAAAGGCAATGAACGTCGTATTCCACAATATGATTGACCATTCACGGAGGTTTACGTTGATGACGTGGTAGTTAGTCGGAACGGGCCGACGTGGGAGACCATTTTACTCTCATTTGAGCGAATGACGCTTCAAATTTTAAAAATGAACACCCATAATAGGCCTTTGGGCATCAGTCGATAATTTTATAGGATTCCTTGTATCAGCGAAGGATCGAGGTGGACCAAAATAAGGCTTGAGCAATTATAAATGCTCACCCCCAAGTACAAATCGGAACTGCAATGTTTCCTCGGCCAAGTCAAATTTATGTGAAGGTTTATCTCTAATTGTGTAGAAAAACTAACGTGTTTTCTCTCCGTTGATAAAATTGAGGCAGGGAGTTGAGTTTAGTTGGAGGCAGAACATCAGCTGACTTTCGAAAGGATTAAAGAATATTTGATGAAGCCCAGTGTTATTTCCAGAAGTCAAATGTCGACCACTCAAGCTGTATGTCGCGGCATCGACAGAGTTGGTTGGAGCATTGTTATCCCAAGATGACGATGATCGGAAAGAGCATGTACTCTACTATATCAGTCGACGCTCGTCGATACTGAGAGATGATACGATGATACTCTGCAATGAAGAAATTATGTTTTATCTTGGTACTCTCTAAACGGCCACCAAAGGAAGGCATTATTTGTTGGCCGAAAGAGTTAAGATTGACTAGTTTAGTAAAATATATGCTGAACTGGTCGATTTTGAGCGACTGAATTTACAATGGGTTTTGGCTCTGTCTAAGTTTGATCTTAGGTATTTATCCCAAAAGCAATAAAGGGTCAGGTTGTAGCCAATTTCTTGGATGACCATCCATTTGACTTGGAAGGCCAACTTTCATTGGAGGTTTTATACTTGTATTATGCATATTTAACACCTTAGAAGTTGATCTTTGATGACTCAAAGACCTATAAAGATTCGGGAGCTGGGATTATCTTAATTGTACTAAATGGAAACTGGTAAGAATTCGTGTTCCAATTAGAATTCGAACATACCAACAATTAGGCCAGTATGAGGCTATGATAATTGATATAGAATTGTTGATGGAACTAGGCATGCGTGTGTGATAGTAGTGGGCGATTCAAAGTTGGTGATAAATCAGATGGCATGATTTTGTTCAAGTGTACCAACTTGACACTGTTATACTATGCCTTGGCTCCTTACATGCTGGACAATTTTGATGAGGTAGAATATTTGCACATAACTCCAGATCACAATGCAGACAGTAATGAAATGGCGGGATGGCAGCATGGTTAGACATCCTAAAAGGATCGACCGAAAGGACAATCACAACACAAAGGAGCTCCTTACCCTTAGTCTTTGAGAGAGAGATAATTGTGGAAATATGCCAGGTCGAGATAGAGGAGAATGACCGGAGAGCTCCCCTTATGGCTATCTTCAAGCTCGCGGATTAAGGCTGATAGAGATCAAAATAGTTGGTCGTCAATTATGTCATGATCGATAGTGAGTTTGTAACATCCCAGATTTTTGCCAACCTGGAATTAGACGTCCTAGGCATGGTCGCTCCTAACACCTTATTAACTTGTCGGAACCCAATCCCATAATCTAAAATCGCTTGTTAACCCTTTTCCTTCACAAATCCCACCCCACCCTTCACCATCTTGTTCTTTCAATTTTTCTAAGTACTTTCACCCTAGACATTATCTAAACTAGTTAAGTATTATAACTTGGATCACTTTATATACAAACTACAAAGGCCCAGGTACCACCTTAGACAGAAATTACTAGGACTAAATCCTTTAGAAATTAGGCGAGAATTAGCCAGTGTTAAACTAAGTACCTGTGAAATTAGCACCAACCACTTTTAATACGATCTGCAAGACCAAAACTTGTAGAATCATTGACGCTAGGTTTACCCTAAAATCTAAGATCAATCTTATTACCCGACTGCTCTCGGGAGCATCTCGAACTTCATATCAGATCTGACCGCACGTCGGAAGTCCGATTAACACGAAGTTAAGGAATTAGGACCGCCTTGCTGGGCTTGGCAACCATCTCGGAAATTAAATCCAGATAGTGTCCCCAATGCAATTCGCTTGAGTCCGAGCGAGGAGTATGAAAAATATGAAAATAATTCCAAAATAA
>JAJHSJ010001142.1:20000-37115 GCA_021015155.1 Magnolia officinalis | reverse complement strand
CACTAAAAATTAAACTATCATCTATTCCATAAATTTCATTGCCAAATCTTTTTATTTTGGAAAAAAAAAAAGCAGTTAAAAAGGAAGAAAAGAAACTATTTAGATCATTTATAGATCTTTAGATGTTCGTAATGTAGATATGTGATTAATTCTTGTATGCTTCCAATTTTAGTTTAAAAATATTCCAAAATTTATTTTGTAATGCTAATGCATTACTTGTCTTAATGCCATTGGGGCTTTTTCTTGTTGAAGGTTGAAGGGCCACAGAAAAAATTGGTTGCTTTTATTTATCCGAGAATCTTAATGAAAACATTGATTATGTTTTTCATGCGCAAAGGGATGATATGAAAAATGACGTTTATGATCTACCACAAGCTTTACCTAATGGCCTTGGGCACCATCATAGTAAGTTTCACCTGCTAGTGCCCCATGTTATTCTTTTTATGTTTACACCATTGGTTTTTTGAATCTTTTCTCATAATTATCTAACTGTCCAATGTTATATTCATTTTATGTTTACTTGACATGCTTGATGTTTCCTTTAGCTGCAAAGATTAATATGCATGAACTTTATGATTCTTTTTCCATAAGGTTTTGGCTTTATTGAATTCATACATACACACATGTATGCATAAATTCATCCATAAATGTCGCTACCATAATACACACATTCATAAATACATGCATGCATACATGGGAATGATCCAGTAGTAGCCATCAACACTACCATAAGCGACGATACTGTCAATATCATGTCGACACTACCATAAGCATAAATACAATCAATCTCTTGTCGGCATTACCATAAGCTACGGTAGTTTAAACCTCAAGTTGGGCCTTGAGCCCAAAAATCTAGCCAATGCATCACTTAGGTGGGCCACACAACATGCACAATTGAGAGAGGGTTGCCCACCGTTTATTGTGTTTGGTGACACCATTATGCATATACGCAGTTAGCCCCTTCACTTTATTTATCCCACCATGATGAAGGGACATGCCAAGAATCAGGCCATTCTAAACACTCACATGGGCCCCAACTCAATCAAGGGTGGCGCTCATCATCCCCACTGTTTCCTACAGTGTAGCCATCCAGTGTTTTCAATATCTTGCAATGTCACCGATATATCCCGCGATATATCTTTTATCCTAGCTTGGCGATACAAAACCTACTTTAATATCCTTTTTTCATGGTATTGTGTAATATATCGCGCGATATATCATGGATATCATGCAATCTATCCACACTCCCCCTTTATAAATTTTTAATGTACTGTGTGATATATCGATACTGAGTGCGATATCAAAGGGGATAAAAGGAAACCACCGCTGTTTTGTTTAGAAAATCCTTAAAAATTCACAAAAAATAATTTTTTTTTGCCAAAAAAATAAATAAATTCTCCTAGAACATCTTAAGGTGATTTCGACCAATCCATTCTAGTTTATTGGAAGAAAATCTTCAAAAGTTATTTGAAATTGCGATCGGAAGCTTCTTAGGACTGGATTATAAAAGTTGCGTATTTTTTAGTTTTGATTCTTTTTCATTTTTATATGTTGCAAAAAGTGTAAATCGTAAGAAATTCATGATTCTTCATGTAAATTTTTGGATTTGGAGCTTTGATTTCAAGATTTGGGGGAGATGGGCCAAGTTGTAAAAAATTGGAGAAAAATCGAAAAGTCTAATTTTTCCCGAATCAATTACAATCTTAGCGTGTTCGAAGTATCGGTATCGCTGGCCAAGGATATGGAAACAATATCGATATCGCTGATAATATCGCTGATAACCGGAAATGTGGGGAAACATGGGAAAAATAGTGGAATTTTCAGCGAAACTTCAGGAGATGTTAAAATGTACATATTTGTATATTTAGAAATAAAAAAATTTGCAAAAAGAATGCATACATAACAAACTTACATTAATGAGACCTTAAAAGCATGTGTTGTTGTAAGAAATTAGTCCAAACATCTCATCCAGTCTAAACTTCTCGGGGCTAAATTTGTTTGGATCAAGCTAATATTTGCTTTTTGCCATCATCCCATATATATGACGTAATCTACAGGTTGTATGTCAAATAAACATCACAGTGGGCCCTAAAAAAAATAATGGTGAGAATTGTTATCATCGCTGCTTCCTGTGGTGTGGCCCACTTGAGATTTGGATCTGCTCAGTTTTGGGATAATGCCTTGAAATGATAAGAAAAGATGGACGGACGGTGTGGATAAAAACCATGCATCATGTGACCACTCAAAACTTCTATCCATTCATAGCTGAACGGACGGCGGCAGTAGGACGCAATCCTCGTCCCCTCTGTAGACGCCGAAAGCTGTGCACCAGTTCGCACACTCGTGGGAACTTTTTTTGGGAAGTTATAATAAGTGATGTGACTCCAAAATTTGAACGGTACACGTGAAGCACCACCTCATGAAACCTCCTAGGCCCAATTTTACTTTGATCCAAAACTTTTGTGGGCCATAAAAATGAAAACAGTATCCTCCCTTGATTTGCATTTCTGTTTACTATGGCCCATCAGAATTTTTTATTAGGGTGAAAATTTGACCCTTGATGTTTCATGGGATTCCGCATCGAATGGACCGTTCAGATTAGACGTCCGTGACACGTGCAAAGGAACTTCGGAAGCGGATTAGCTGGACGCGCATTATATATTGACAGGTTGAGTAGCGAGACTCGCTACTGAAGTGACGTCACCAAGTTATGTGGACCTTACTATGATGTATGTGCTGTATCCACAACGTTCATCCATTTGGAGATATCATTTTAAGGCATGAGCCAAAGAATGAGGAAGATCCAAAGCTTTAGCAGACCCCACCATAGAAAACAGCGGGAAGATTGATGCCCACCGTTGAAACTTTCCTAGGGCCCACCATGATGTTTTTTCGAAATCCAAACTGTTAAAAAGTTAACAAAGACATTAAAGAAGGGAAAACACCAATATCAGCTTGATCGAAAACTTTTGTGGCCTTTAGAAGTTTTTAACGGTGGTGTCACTCTCCCCACTGTTTTCTGTGGTGGGGTCCACTGGAGCTTTGGATGTGACTCATTCTTTGGATCTTACCCTAAAATGATCTCTCCATATGGATGGACGACATGGATAGAAAACATACATCATGGTGGGGCCCCTAGAACTTGGTGATGTCACTTCAGTAGCATTCTCGGGGAAGCGGATTGGCTGGTGTACCTCACACCAACTATATAAGCTGGTGTAGATCCGTGTCGTGCGAAGACGAGCGTCGATGCTCCTCGAGATTTGAGTTGTACGAATGGTTCAAATGAGATGAAAGTTACATGGCCCCCAAAATGATGTATTTATTATATCCATACTGTTCATTCATTTTTCAAGATAATTTTAGAGCATTTGAAAAATAATGAATCATATCCAAAGCTCAAATGGACCACACCAAAAATAGCAGCGAGGATAATGATTTGCGCCGTTAAAAACTTCGTAGGGCCCAACATAACGTTTATGTTCCATTCAATCTGTTAATAAGGTCAAAAATACATGGATGAAGAGGAAAAACAAATTTCATATTGATCGGAAGCTTCTGTGACCCCCAAAAGGGTTTCAATGGTAGACGTTCAATCCCCCACTGTTTGTTTCAATGTGTTCCACTTGATCTTTAGATCTATCTTATTTTTCGTCTCAAGCCTTAAGACAAGCTCGCCAAATGGATGGACGGTTTGGATATAACACATACCTTATAATGGGACCCATAGAACTTGCTGACGTCAATACACTAGCTATATAGCTGAAGTGTGGTACACCAGCCAATCCGCTTCCCATTCTCAATACTCAACCTGTCTGTAGCCAATCCGCGTCCAGATTAGCCATGGATAGGTTGAGTAGCCGACTCCCTACCAAAGTGACGTTATCAGGTTCTGTGGGCCCCACCATGGTGCATATTTAGTATCCACACCGTCGATCCATTTGGAGAGATCTTTAGGTCATAATCCAAAGAATGAGCCACATACAAAGCTTTAGTGGCCCACCACAAAAACAATGGGGAAAGTGACGCTCACCGTTAAAAACTTCTGAGGGCCACAAAAGTTTTCGATCAAGCTGATATATATGTTTTCCCTTCTTTCATGTCTGCGTTAACTTATGAACAGTTTGGATCTCAAATAAACATAATGGTGAACCTTAGGAAGTTTCCAACGGTGGGCGTCACTCTCCCCACTGTTTTCTGTGGTGGGGTCCGTTACAACTTTGGATCTGCCTTATTCTTTGCTTTATGCCTTAAAATAATCTCTCCAAATGGATGGACGGTGTGGATGTAACGCATACATCATGATGGATCCAGTCACGTTGCTCAACCTGTCAGCAGTTAATCCGCATTCGATAACTTATCGCGAAATCGGCCCGGATCGCGTCCTACCGCCGCCCGTCTACAGTTATGAATGGGCAGGAGCTTTAAGTGGTCACGTGATGTATGGGTTTTATCCACACCGTCCATCCATTTTTCCTTATATTTCAGGGCATTATCCCAAAACTGAGGCATATCCAAATCTTAAGTGGACCACACCACAGGAAGCAGCGGTGATAATGATTCTCACCGTTAAAATTTTTTTAGGGCCCACCGTGATGTTTATTTAACATCCAACCTGTAGATTAGGTCATATAGATCTGGATGATGGCAAAAAACAAATATCAGCTTGATCCAAAACTTTGGTAGCCCCGGGAAGTTTTAACGGTGAGAGTTCATCAACTGTGTGCCCACTGTGCCCACTTGAGATTTTGATCTACCTTAGTTTTTGGGTTCATACCATAAAATTATTTTAAAAATGTATGGACGTCGTGAATTTATCACTAACGTCTTGGTGGGACCCACCTACATCCCAGCGGAAGAACTTCATATGAAAGGCTTCCACCGCATCCTTCAGAGAGGAGAGGAGGCGTGCTAGAGACGGAAACTCGCTCTTTTAAACTCGTCTATAAGAGCGCCTTCATCCAGACCGTCTACCTTATCCGACGGTTGATAGCAAGGTTCGCACGTAATGACGTGCGAACCGGTGCGCAGCTGATCTCTCTCTCTCTCTCTCTCTCTCTCTCTCTTATATATATATATATATATATATATATATATATTTCCAAGTGTTTACTGGTGTCTTTCTTAACAATGCCTAATGTTTCATTGAAAAATTCTACCAATTTCCCAATGTTTCTCCATGTTTCCCAACAACAACGATAAATTACACGATACCACGATATATCTTGGGCGATAGCTGATATGTATCCATATCCCAAGGTTTCGATACATTACGCTATAACGATATGGAAAACATTGGGCCCACCTAGGTGATGGATCGGCTTGATTTTTGGGCCACTGGACAAACACAAGGGGCCATTTTCTAATGGATGGAGTGGATTTCATACAAACATCACGATGGGGTCCACACAACTCGTCACTATTGCACTACACGATGGGCTCAGCAATTTTCTTCTTAATGTCGGTATGAAGGCTGTCTAATTGCTGTGTATATGACTTCAGGTGGAGGATCTTTAGGTCTATACAATGATAAAAATTTGTGTTTGCACTTTGGGATGGATATCGAAGGTGCCAAAGGCCAGTGCATGAACCCCGACGACTTTGCTAGTTTTCTTGGTTTGCTTGAATCGATCCCTTTCAACGATACAGGTTTCAATTCTTCAGCATCATTTGGATACGACTCACCTGATTCTAGGTAACCTCCAATGTGGAAGCTTTTAAGGCATTATAGCATGGGCCATTGTTTGTTATTGTTTCTTGAAAAGTATATGCCTCATTAATTAAGTTTATGTTTGACCGTAATGTGCAAACTTTCAATTATTTTACATGAGTGCTGTTACTTATTCATCATCTAGATATATGTAGCTTACGCTTTTATTTTATATTTACCATTATGATTTGATTTCATAATGTAAAAAAAAGAAGTGGAATGAATGCATAAGAACTAGGGTTATTGCAATTATATGTAAATACATGATTATGCTTCTTTTGTTAGCTGCTGATAGGGCAGGTCCGCAACCTTCACAATGAGAGTACCCTGAGTATTCATTGTTTAGAATGAGACCTGCTCTCTCTGGAGTGGAAAAACAGTACCAACATCGCCAACCACATTTTCAGTTCTGAACTGTGGGACATTTGTGATCCAGTTCTGTATTTCCACTGATCTGAAGTTATAGTTCTAAGTTGTAATGTTAGTTTATATTTAAATTGGAGAAACTTATACTCTGATTTATGCAATAACATGCATATAATATAATTTATGCATCCATGATCTCATCATTTCATGTTCAAATTACAATATCAGTTTGTATATAAAACTGTACTGATTGATCTATGGTCTAACTGAAGTTATGGCCCTTGATAGAGTGGAATGGCGGAGAAGGATTCATGTAGCCAACCCCAGTTGGTTGGGACCAGGCTTGATGATGATGATGTTGATATAAAACCGAATTGCATACGTAGCATATGCACAGTTCATTTCCCATTTAATCAGATGATCCATTAATATGATCATGTTCAGAAACCTGAGTAGCTTCCGCATTTGCTCCCTTGTAACAGCCATTATCATTCTCTTGATCAACGGTTGCCACATCCTGAACCTTGCATGTTAGCACATTTTCCTGTCTGTGATCTGATTGAACATCTGAATGGGCCTCATCAAGTGCCCTAACAACTGCCTTGAGAAGATCCTTCCCAGTCATTTTCTCAGGCTTCTGCCAAATTTTATCTTGCGGATTGACATGTGCTTATACTGAATCATCCATAGCGTTAGGACCAGTGTCATGATTAGAATGTTTTATTTCTACAATATTTTTTCTGAATCATTTAATACGATGGTCATAGCCACACAATACTTTGTGATATATGAGTGCACTTTGACATTATAAGTGACAATCAATTGTCATTCCCACTTTATTATTTCATCATATGCAGACAATTATGACATGCTTATTTTCCATCTGTGACAAAATTCAGTGGCTAAACTTATCTTGCTAATGATCTTTGTGCACTTTGACCATTATGATCCTGGAAATTTGTCAATATGCATTCTAATTCCTGTCCTTGGTTATTCGATGACATGCTACAGATTTCTTTTTATTTGTCTGGATTTAGTGGTTTTAGTGTAAGAAGTTTTTTTTTTTGGCTACAATTCCTATTTTATGTTGGTCATAAGTATTTCTGAAGCCCCTAATGCCTTGCTAGTTAGGTATATACTAAAAAGAAGGTTTGATCGTGGATCGTATGGTGAAGTTTATTTGGCGTTTCACTGGAATTGTTCTCAAGAGGGTGATACCTTGAATCGGATGAACAAAACTAAAACTTGCTCTGTTAATAGTCTACATGTTGATCCATGTGATACAAGTTCACAAGCTAATTCATCTAGTCAGCATTGTTTTACTGATTCCGACAGCGAGGATTTGTTCATTCTAAAGCGCATTATGGTAAGAAAAGAGGAATTGATACTTGTATTGATCTTTCATGCATCCCTTTGAACCCGTATTTTGATATGCTTGAAGATGTTAGATAACAACTGATCTTTCTTTCTTTCTTTCTTCTACCTTTTTTTTTTTTTTTTTTTTTTCAGAATTTATATTATTCTTTTGAATTGGAGCCTCCACAATTGTCAATTGACCTTATCCACATCTATGGCTATAGCATGGACAAACACACACTCTCATGCTTGGAACCCATGTACACACTAAAATAAAGCATGCACGCACATAGAGTTGTGGTGGGGCCACTCAATGAGTGGATGGGGTTTATTTTTGCACAAGGCAAGCACACACACACACAATGAGTTGTGGTGGGGCCACCCAATGAGTGGATGGGGTTTATTTTTGCACAAGGCCCCACCACCCAATGATTGGATGGGGTTTATTTTTGCACAAGACGATCATTATGGTGGGGCCAATTTGTTGCATATTATATGAGAGTGAGGGATTTTCCCTTAGGAACCAATTCACATGAGAGCCCTCCATCCCCTAGGCGCTTCACCTCATGAAAGCCCTAGTGCTCAGACATCAACAAAGATGCAAACAGTGTGATTTTTTAGATGAAGGGTTTGTGTTGCATGGATTGCATATGCACATCATGTGTGATGAGATCTCGAAGGGTTCTCATGGATTCTCATGAGAACCAATTTTGTCGACATGACAACAAAGGCTCGATAGAATTGCAAAGCTTTTTAAGTTAATCTTGGTGTTGCCGTTAACCTTTTTAATGTACTTTTCAAGGATAGGCTAGAACCCTTGTTTTTGACACAATAATCAGGGAGTGATTCTCTTGATTTTTGGGGACTTGACTCCGATATGGCCTATTCACCAAGTTCTTGGTTAAGGAATGGGGTTGTGGAGTAGGGAAGGTTTTAGGCACCCTACTCCACTCATGATATAGGTGTCTCTACTCACAGGTAATGAGGTTCCCTTAATTGGCATTTCAACAAACGACTTGGTTGGTTCCCAAAAGTAAACACAAAGAAGAAAAGATATATAAAGTTGGATGGCTAGAAGAAGAATGAGAAGGAGAGTGAGGGGTGGATTTGTTTCGTGGTCTTCTTCTCATAAATTTGATGGATTGTCTTCTCGTTAAGTTGGACTTGAACTTGGATTGGTGCTCCTTAAAGGTTCTAGTATAACCAGAAGCTACGAGAAAGATTCCAGGCTAGGCGAGAAATGCTTGGATTCTATGATCCTATCAGCCTAGACGATTTGGATGCAGATAGTGAGTGGCTTGTGGAGACAAATGATCCAATCTTTGCCGGCGAGTCCCTATGGGCCCAAGTTGAAGATGCTGCTTATGAATCGGCACCTAGTGAAGGTTCTCAATCTCAACGGTGGAGAAGAGGAGATGGAGGGGCGAGCAGTAGCATGAGGCCTATGCCTAGTAGTCAAGGAGAAAACGATGATGATATTGAGATTGAAGAAGTACAAGAAGATGCTCGACCATTAGACGTGGATGAGCAACTTGTGCGGACAGACGATGAAGAAACGGAAGAAGATGATGTGTACGTTGAAGAAGGAGATGACTTTGTCGATGATGACGACGATGGTGATGGTGGTGATGTGCCACGATGGGAGATGAAACAATGTATATAGTTAGTAGATTAGTAGTTTGTACTTTGTAGATTTGTTTATCAATAAAAGTATCAAGTTTTTACATTTTATTAATAAGTAGTTGGTAATTTTTAGTTATTAATAGCTTAAATAGTATAGGTAATATACTTACCAATAGTCACAAAGTAGTTTGGAAATTGATGGGAGTAGTGAAGTCTTTATGAGAAAAAAAAAAAAAGAATTTTCCCAAAAATTCCATTTTTTTCCCCACTTTTTATGGTTTTTTTTTTTGAATATAATTTCTGCAATGTGGGGAATCGATCCACCGACTATCCCTCTATTGAGAGTGCTTGTACTAACTGGCTAAGTGCTTGGGTTTATTAATAAAGAAAAAAAAATTATTAATTTGTTGTTAAGGGTCTCATGTCTAACGACCCTGAAATTTGGTACACCTTATAATCATAACTAATAAATTTAAGTTTTAGAATAAGAGCAAAAGCAAATCACTTAGTTGGTCTTAGAGACACTCTTGGTTAGAGAGATCGAGGGATCACTTATGCTGTTGGAGAGAGAGGAATCGATGCTGGAATGACCTGAGCATGAGATAAGTTGCGGTTGAGGTGAAGATCGATCCTGACTATAATAACCTTTTGCCAAATTCCAGAAAAATTTCAATTTCTGGATAAGGATGTGTTCATCCTACCTTAACTGGAGAGTTTCCTCCTTTAGAGGATTTTTTTTTTTTTTAAATATTTTTTTATTAATTTTAATTTTAATATATATATATATATATATATATATATATATATATATATATATATATAAATAAAAAAAAAAAAAAAAAAACCGTGCGAGCGCTTATGCGATTGTGCAATCGCATAAGCGATCACACCGTGTTGATCGCATATAATTGCTTAAGCAATTTAACGACAACCCATTGATTTCACTGATGCCCGTATGATGTGATGTGGAAAATGGATTGATTTTTTGTGTGCCCTTTCATCTAGTATAGATGTAGGTGTTAAGTTGTTCAAATTCCACACACAACAAGGTGGGTTAGTACAGAAGGGTGGGGGTCCCCTCTCGTATCCGTCTCATTTGGTGTGGCCCTTGAACAAGGTGTTTCGTATCTGTTACGATACGCCTGTAAAGGCCGATATGTATCGGTAACGACCATGACCGTTACGTGATACGGGGGTGAAAATGGGCGGTTAGTTTTTTGAGACTGTATCATCCGTTACGGTCGCCGTAAAGGTTGTTACAAGGCATAACAACCATTACTCACGAAACGGTCGAAAAACGATCACTTTTTTTTTTCTATTTAAATTCATTTTTCTCAATTTTTTTTTTTTTTTTTTTTTTTTTTTTTTTTTTTTTTTTTCACTTTTCTCATTCCAAAAACTCTCCTATATCATTTTACAACAGATTTCGACCACTCTTATTATAGCTTTTAAGATTAAAACTGTGGATTGAAGTGATTTGAGCGAATAGAATCTCTGATAACCTTTTTTTCAAAAAATAAAAAAAGCAGTATTTATGCCTTTTTCTGGTTTCTAATTCTAATGCTTGATTGTGATGTTTAAACATTAGAGACATAATCATATTAAACAATTCACTAGACAGCCCGATACAACACTCTTACCAAAGAGTGGATCGTTACACTACCATAAACATGTTCAAAACAAAAAAGAATACATATTTGAAATATTTGCATTATTCTTGATTTTCTAAATATTTTTTCAGAATTTTTCGAGCAAAAAAATAAAAATAAATTCAACTGTTACGGGGGTCGTAACGGTCGTTACGCCCCCGTATTGGTCGTTATGGCCGATACCCGTATCGGTAATGGTAGTGACCGTTATGGCCACCGTTACCGATATGGAATACCTTGCCCATGAATGATTGATTTATCTGATTTTTTGAACCCTCGGCCTGACTTGATGGGATGCATCTGATAGTCGACATGGTAGTTAGCAACACATCATGGTTGGGTCCACTCCATTTAATGCGCACCAAAGCTCTCGTACACACTGGTTATCAGGGGATCATTTCCCTATGTATATGTTTAAGTGTTGTCAAAATCCTATGATTTACGATTTACAATATACGATTTTAGTCAAATCTTGAGCAAAACGATTTGAATACCAACCTTGAATCCGTTTTTATTTGAATCCTACGTTTCTATGATTTCAATCCTACGATTTATGATTTGAATCCTGATTTACTATTCAAATTATACTTGTTCTCTTCTATTTTAAGCGTCACTTGGCTTTCATTTTATGTTTTTATATTAGTGAGGGCTTTAAGAATCGTTTAGAAAAGGTAAATTATTTTATTTGTTCTTTATAAGAGATCAAATGATACATATTCTCTTCAACATTAAATCATGTAGCTTTTTTTTTTTTTTTTTTTTTGTTTTTTGTGATTTCTTAGTTCTTAACTAGTCGAAACATCAAATTGATGTATGATAACCAATCATTTTGACTTATATGTATTATGGAATGATGTTTGGAAATCAAAATATCTTTTTTGTTTATCTACAATATTAAAGGCTGCTTTTTCCACTGTAATTTACAAGAACATAGATTATTAAAAGACCCTTGTATTTTTTAAAGGGAAATTTCTTGGAAGACAAAAAGTAAAGGAATACAAATCCTTTAACACTCATGATATGGTATTACTTGGTGCACATTGATGGCAAAAAGAAGATAGATGGGTTTCTAAAAAAAAAAAGAAAGTCTAATTTATTTATATTTTTCATATATTTTTTTTCGATTTTTTAAGAAAATTGTAAAAAAATCTTACGATTTACGATATGATTTGCAATTCAATACGATTCAACCCCTACTAAGATTTGCGATACGATAACGATTTTGTCAACATTGTTTTCTATATGTATACATGTAGAGAGTCTCCTATGAGCAAACCAAGTGGCTCCACCATGATATATATGTGAAATCTACTTCGATCACTAGGTGTGTCATATTATTGTTTAGAGCATCGTTCATAGTATTGAAATATCCCCGATATTATCTGTATTGATTCCAATAACATTGGTAGCAATGCTAATAACACTAGTAGTCTAGGAAATTCCAGGTATTGGTGATGTTTCGCTAAATATCGTTGATATATCGATATCACTAATGAATCGCCAATATTTTCGATTGTGTAAATTCCAGGTGTCACTTGTATCGCCAATATTTTTGAATGTGTAAATTCCAAGTGTCGCTTATATCGCCAATGTATCAATGATATTTTGATGATATTGCCAATGTATCGATATCACCAATATTTTCGAATGTGTAAAATCTAGGTGTCCTTTGTATCGCCAATATATTGGTGATATTTCGATAATATCGCCAATGCCGAAAAACTAATTAAAAAAATTTCACTTCAAAATTTTTTATGGGCGCATGATTGCAATATTCAAATTATTGATGATAATATTGATCATATCGCGATATTATTGTTATCACAGCATAGGCGACATCGATGCCACAATCTTTCGTTTCCTTTCTAGTTGTCAACGATTTCTTGGCGAAATATCGTGTTGTTGATATTTGAGAATATCGATGGATGTTTGGATGGAAGGTTGGACGATTGGATGGATTGGATGGTTGGACTGGTTTCTTATGACATAACATGCTTTTAGGCCCCCATTAAGTGGACACTTATTATGTATGCGTTCTTTTTGCAATTTTTGATTCTTAAGTATGCAAATGCGTATTTTAGCATCTCCTAAAGTTTCACTGAAAAATTTCGCCTTTTTCCCATGTTTCTCCAATGTTCCCTGCATTTCCAATTATCCACGATATTATCGATATTATTATTGTATCCCTGGCCAACGAAACTTGTGGAAATACCGATACTTCGAACACTATGTCATATCATGTTAGGGCCAGGGAAAAAAAAAGAAAAAAAAAGAAGGCCAATTGTGATTCAGGTGAGCCACAATAGGGAAAAAGTTGGGAAGTGAACACCCACCCTTGATTTCACCAAGGCTTAGCTAAATTGCAAAATGGCATGACTTTCGGGCCTTGGGCGTAACATTGGATGACACACCTAATGGATGGACTAGATATCCCATACACAACACTATGGACCTTGGACACAATCATGGGTGGACGTCCCCCTCCCAACTATTTTTGTTGGTGTATCCACCTAAATCACAGACCAACCTCTTTTGGGCCCTGAGCCTAAAATGGGGTGCCACATCTGATGGTAGGAGTGGATTTCACATATGCATTACGATGGGGCCTGCCCAAGCCAACCTCCATTTGCTTGTACGAGGGGTCGTGCTGCAGGTGACCACTTATGTATATGGGGAATATATGCGTGTGTTTGTGTCTATATCTAGTTGGCAAAATCCTACGATTTATGATTTGAATTGAATCTTAAGCATCGCAATTTGAATGTCATCTTGAATTCGTTTTTAGATGAATCCTATGATTTTTGATTTAAATCCTAATTTACGATTCAAATTATACTTGTTTTGATCAATTTTAAGCTTTTCTTGGCTTTCCTTTATTTTTTTTAACCGGTAGAGTCTTTAATACTCGTTTAGAAAAAGTCAATTATTTTATTTTATTCTTTATAAGAGATTAAATGATAGATATTCTCTTCAACGTTAAATCATTGAGCTTTTTTCTTATCATTTCTTACTTAACTGGAAACACCAAATTGATCCATGACTTAGAATGTTTTTATGGTTGGTTGCTATCATGTTGACCTATATCTATTTGTAGTGTGGTAGTGATGGTTAGAAATCAAAATATATTTTTTTGTCCATCTATAGAATCAAATGCGTCTTTTTTCCAATGTGATTCTACACTTTAGAAAGGTATAAGGAACATAAATTATCGAAGGATTCTTATATGTTTTTTAAGGTAAACTTTTTAAAAGGCAAAAATAAAGGAAAGGCAAGAGTCCTTTAACGCTATCATGATATGGTATTACTTGGTGCATATTGAACGGGAAAGTATGATGGATGAGTTTTTAATTTTTTATTTGTATCTTTTAGAGATTTGTTTTTCATTTTTTAAGAAAATAATAAAAACTCTTACGATTTACAATACAATTTGCAATTCGATATGATTCAATGGCTATTATGATTTGCGATACGATAATAAATTTGACAACATTATATGTGTGTGTGTGTGTGTGTGTGTGTGTGTGTGTGTGTGTGTGTGTGTGTGTGTGTGTGTCGAGGAATGCCCACCTGTGCACCAGTTCTCACGAGTTCGTGAGAACTTTTTCAGAACTCATCACAGTGATGTGGGCCCAAAATCTGAACCGTCCATGTGATGCAACACCCCATGAAACCCTCGGGGCTCGACTTTTACCCTTATCCAAAACTATGGTGGGCCATGGAAAAAGAGAAACAAATCAAGGGAGGAAACTATTTCTGTTTTCCATGGCCCACCAAAGTTTTGGATCAAAGTGAAAGTTGGGCCCTGGGGGTTTCATGGGGTGCTGCATCACATGGACGGTTCAGATTTTGGGCCCACATCACGTGTGATGAGTTTTGAAAAAGTTCTCACGAGTTCTCGTGCGAATTGGTGCGAAGGTGAGCATTCCTTTACATATATACATATATACACGTATATATACATATATATGTACACACACACACATATACACACACATACATATATAGAGGAATGCTCACTTGCGCACCAGTTCTCATGAGAACTCGTGAGAACTTTTTCAGAATTCATCATATGTGATGTGGGCTCAAAATTTGAACCATCCATGTGATGTAGCACCTCATGAAACCCCCATGGCCTGACTTTAACTCTGATCCAAAACTTTGGTGGGTCATGGAAAAAGGAAATTGTTTCCTCCCTTGATTTGTCTCTCTTTGCCATGGCCCACCAAAGTTTGGATAAGGGTTAAAGTCGGCCCTTGGGGGTTTCATGGGGTGCTGCATCACATGGACGATTCAGATTTTAGGCCCACATCACGTGTGATGAGTTCTGAAAAAGTTCTCACGAGTTCTGGTGAGAACGAGCATTCATATATATATATATATATATATATATAATATATATATATATAACCCAATGCTCAGCTGCACATCGGTTCTCGTGAGGTCTTGTGAGAACTTTTTGAGAACTCATCACACGTGAGGTGAGCCCAAAATCCAAACGGTCCATGTGATGCAGCACCCCATGTAACCCTTAGGGTCCAACTTTTACCCTGATCTAAAACTTTGGTGGGCCATGGCAAAAGAAAACAATTTCCTCCTTTGATTTGCATCTCTCTTTTCTATGGCCCACCAGAGTTTTGGATTAGGGTGAAAATTGGTCCCCGAGGGTTTCATGGGATGCTACATCACATGGACCGTTAGGATTTTGGGCCCATGACAGGTGTGCAAAGGTGCACACGTGGGTAGGTGAGCATGCCTATATATGTATATATTATATATACATATATCCAAACCAATCATGACTTTGATGGGCCACACTACTGGAAACAATTGAGAGTTAATGTCAACATATCAATATCGTCTTGATTGTTTGTGGGGCTCTCCAAGATGTGGCCTAGACATGAAAGTTGTTATTGTGTGTCCCACGTAGATGAGGGGTTCCCCCAACTTTCAGGCAATTCCAAAACTCAAGTGGGCCTCACAAAGTTATTTTAAGATGTTTTAGGCATGATTTTGCACTATTCCAAATGATCTAGCCCACCTGAGTTTCGGATACGACTGATTTTTGGGACATCCCATGTTTAGGAGGGGAGTCATCGGATGCACGATTGAGATGCCATCGAGCTTTGTGGTCCCCTCCATGATGTGTGTTTTACTTCCACCTCGTCTATCATACGAGCACCTCCATATAAGGCCTAGATCTCCAAAAAAAAAAAAAAAACCATCTAATCTTGCTCGATAGCTTAGGTGGGCTACACGACAAGAGATGGTTGCGAGTGGATGCTCACCCAATAAAACCTCCTTGATTGTTTGTGGGGTAAACTAGATGTGGCTCAGACATCCTACCCAATACCCATCCATTGTTTGCATTCCACTTGGATGAGGGTCTCACTAAATTTCAGGTTCCATGATCATATGCGTCGTTTCAAATTAAAAGACAACTAAAAGGCCCCGATGGCTGGGTGACCACCGCTGAGGCCCATTAGTTTGGGGTCCAGAGCCGAACTACCATCCCGAGTTATAAAAAATGTAGCTGATATTGCACTTAGGGCATTCCTCATAAGAAAAATAATTAGGAACTTACCAAACTCATTAAAAATATCCAATTCACCAAAATCATTAAATTGGTAAGTTATCAACTTCAATCATCAATGATCTAACTGTCAAATTCATTAATCATAAAATTATCAAATAAAACTTATCCAAAAATCAATCTGTAAGATTTTATTTATAATCAAACCATAGAAGTTGAAAAAAAGGTTATATCTAAATTATGGGCCTAAAATAACATCATAGCCCTCCTAAAAGTTGCCAAATCCCTCATTAGAGCAGCATGTGAAGGAAGGGGAGTACTGTCCGCGACTATCGGCAATGGGTCTGAGATTGGTGTTAAAGCCTCAGAGATAGGAACAGGTTCCTCCTCTGTATTGTCAGGCATGGGGTCAAAACTGTTATAGGATGCTTCATCCTCACCCACTTCAGAGACAACGTCGTCCGCAACAGAGATTGTGGTTGCCCTCTTTAAGTTATTCTTTCAAATCTTCGACCTCCTTAATTGCAACAACATCTTGAGTGACCTCTACCAGTTCAATGAAAGAGCCTGGACCGTTAGTGGGAAAGAAAGTACTGCATAGATCCATGAGCCAACTTTGCTTTGATTGTTATTTGCTTTCAACTTGGCTATCTCCAAGTCCAGCTTAGCAATTTTCATTGCATAAGTGGAGAACAGTTGTTCCATGTGATTGATATAAGTAACAAGCATCACACTAAAATGCTCGGCTGGAAGCAGAGGAAACATCTGACAAAAGTTTCTTTTCTCATTTTATGCCATAGCAGAGTACTCAAGTATATGTAGATACACGGTAAGCTATTCTAGGATATACATGATCTAAGGCTATAATTGCGGTTGACCCT
>JAJHSJ010001142.1:0-15000 GCA_021015155.1 Magnolia officinalis | reverse complement strand
AGACAAATAGACGCATTGTACCAACTGCCTATGAAGTTTTCTGGATGGGATTGAAAGAGTGAATGCAAAGAAAAGATCTTAGTTTTGAGATCTTGCCATATTATGTAATAAAATTTTCTCTAATGAAACAAGATTTCTTGACCACTAGTACTTTGTATATCATTGCATGTATTGACGATACGGTGTATTTATTTCAAAGGGTTGCTGCTGATTACTTGCAAATTTTATTTTCCCCTTGGTTTCTGTATCATCGAGGTGGGATAAAAATAATATCAGTTGATATTATTGATAATGTTGGCGATATTTTGAACACTGTCCAAAAACCAGGTGGGCCACAACACAAGGACAAAGTTGAGAGTGGACGCCCACCATTGATTTGCATGGGGGGTCATCTTGTTGTGTATATAGAGTATGGGCCATTCAGACCCTTCATCTGGACAGGATGAAGGGTCAGGCCAAAAATCAGACAGTTTTGCAACTTAGGTGGGCCTCGGTGAAAGCAGTTAGGAGAGGATGTCTGTCGTTCACTTTGTGTTGAAACTGTGCTATTCATATGCCATCTCATCCAATTCACCTGAGAAACCCCATCAGAATGAAGGGACATCCCAAGAACGAGGCCATTCCAAAACTCAGGTGGAACCCAATGCAACTAAGTTTGGGTATCCCCTCCTAACTGTTTGCTTATGTTGTGGACCATCTGATTGATTCATGGATTTATGTGATTTTTGGAGCCTGAGCCTAAATCACTGAACACGCCTGATAGGTGGCTTGGATTTGTGCAACAGATCATGGTGGGGCCAACACAACTTGACAAAATCGTGGGCTACCCTGCCATCGATCGACTGTATTCTTACATTGAGTTGGCACGCATGCAAACATAGCAAATATGCTACAGATGCTGAAATTTTATTCAGCTGAAGTTAGAATATCTTCAGAAAATGACAACTTTAAGGAATAAAAAGTGGACTTGCAGTTCAACTTCGTTGAAAATTTTACTGAAGTGCAGAAAGGAGAATGTGGTTTGTTGTACTATGGTGAAGTATGTACCGAGTTCAGTATCCTTGGTTAGGTGCTTAAAGTGCAATTGTTCCATCTATCACTATGTATCAATTGAAGTGCAATTGCGCGTTGTCAATCTGTTATCTATGACTACATACCAGTTAAAGATGCTTTCAGTTAATTTGTATTTCTTCAACTCTTTCATACCGGAAAGGGAGCTGGTATACTAATTGAATTGTGTTGTTACTTTTGTTGCTGTTGTCGTCTTTATTGTTGTTGTGGCTGTTGTCGTCCTCGTCATCATCATCATCATCATCATCATCATTGTTGTTGTTGTTATTTTGAACAGGTGGAGAGAGGGAAAACTGTGTACTTAAGTGGGTTACGGGAGAAGTACTTTGGAGAACTTTTCTTAAATGCTTCTCTATCCTTTGGTGGTTTGATATCGGAAAAATTATCAAAATCCTTCTCAAGTGAAGATCAATATGACCCCTCTGGCCTATTACAAATGAACAAATCTGTGTTAAATGAGAAAGAGAATATATTTTCAAGTAACTTCAAAATGCTGACGAGTGATTATGAAGAAGGCTTGATGCATATTGCTAGATTTGTAGAATCATTTGAGTCTCGATCAAAGGAGATATGGCTTGTTTTTCGAAATGAAGGATTGTCATTGTCGAAGGTGATGTATTCAACGGGAGAAACAAAAACAGTCATTGGTGGAGAGAAACATGGCCAAACAAAAAGTGTTCAGGTACTGCATCCATCTACTTGGTGGCATTGGTTAAAGAAGACAGATGGTGGAAAAATGGAAATGCGTAACCTTATATGGCAGTTGGTATGTTTGTTACAAATTATATCTCTGCAATTTTTTACAACTCCCAGTCTTTTCATTTCTTATGTATCGTTGGCCATTTAAAAAAAAAAAGCTTTAGTCTTAATTGCTTGATGTTGCAAAAATAGGTCTTGCTAAGCATGTTTATGCTCTGCATGATGCAATATTCTACTGTTTAGCTCAATTTGCATCCATCGAAGTAGTGTGATTTAAAGCATTCTTGTTATTCCAAGTACAATTTTCTGGTAGCTTTTATTTACTCAGGATCCATTTTGTCTGACGCTCAGGAATAGCGGTGTTTTGTTTAGTAGGTGTTCATATTTCTGAAATGAATCATTTGTTTGTTTTGTTTTTTGTTTTTTTTTGGTCAAATTTCTTTGATTTTGTAATCAAGTATTTTAGTTATTTCTAAGAACTAAGGTTGGTGATTGACTTATGCTACCTCTTGGAATTGTTCATGTAACTTATTGGAGAAATTAAACTTTCTTGGTGAAATACATAATAACCAAATCACCCCACATAGAAGCTACTGATTTTTAACTAAAATTTTACAAATTGTGCCCTTGTTTTTCTTCATCACTAAAGTGGGAGGATTTCCTACATATTTTTGGTACCCATCTCAACCATAACCTCATTGACAACCATTAACATCGCCCTTACCTCTCTGGATATGTTTTGATTAGGGTGTCAATCTTCTTTGTCCAAGTACGTTGACTTAATCACTAGTAAAGTGGGTCCTCCCTGCTCTTGTCACCAACGAATGCATCTCTGTCAATGGCTATCAGGTCCTAGGGGTCATGCTCTAATTCCGTCCCAATGTTCCTTGCAGTTGCCTCTTCCGTGGTTGTAGCTTCATGTCAGAGTTGTAGAAGAGACACTTCTTGAGCTTTGTGTACCCTATTCTTCTTATTTGTGTGGATGAGTGATGCAGGAACATGAAAATTAAATATGATATGTGAGATTCAGGCTTAAGATCACGTTAGTTCAGAACAATTACACAAATTCCATATCCCACATGAAAGTCCAAACATTTAATTAAGGGGAATCTATGCGGGTCCAGGCCTACACATGATAGGGCTGGATCAATAAAAATTATGAACCAAACGATACTCAAATATAAGAAATAATCATCTACACATGCATAGTAATCAGTCCCTAATCCAAGGGATTCACCAATTTCAAATCAAGGAACCCTAGGGTAAGAAAATGGGCATAAAATTGGAGATTTGAGTAATTTAGGGTTAGGTTTAGGGATTTTGGGTGAAAGCGGAGTGAAAGAGAGGAGAGACGAGCCAGCGAAGTACCGCACGCGTGGACAACAACAATGGCCCAGACGCACATGCGTGTGATCTCGACCGCACATGTGTGGGGCCCACTATTCAGAAAAAGGCCACCTTGGCCCTGGTTGGCCAGGGATGGACTCCAAAACCTTCAAATCTCAGCTCGATCCGATGTACGGTTTGTGCGTGGTACTCCGCCGAAGTTTCAGCCCTCCCGTAGGGTCAGATTCTGAAATTCTGCTGTGGGGAGGAGAATTGCTGCAATAGATGATTGATTCAAAGTGTAGATGATGGGGTGAGATGAGAAGAAGGGATGATAGAAGATGGGTAGTAGAGATGGCGATGGATGGGGGCGAATTGGGATAGATGTGGCGTCGCACCATGGTAGTTAACCCTTCGATGAAGGGAGGGCTTCGCACCCAATTAGGCTTCACAACTCAGAGAGTAGGAAAATGCAGAATTTTTATTAATCTTCAATGAATGAAAAGAACTACTTGGGATGCCTATTTATAAGGAAAACCTTATACCCCAAAAATTCGCACCATGTGCGCAACCTATTACTTGGTGATGAAGTAAACTAAAGGTCTGTTTGGATTCGTGTATAGTATTGTAGTGCAATGTAAAACTGTCCCGTCACGGTATTCGCGACACTGTAGCAAGTTAGCGTGGGAATTGTGATTACCACTCACAGTGTTTGGGTAAGAATGCACTTGTATACATCAACATTTTGAATTTCCACACTCAATGTTTGGGAGTGGAGTCTTGGTCTTGCTGCACTCATGAACACAAACATCATCACAGTCATCCTTTCAATCTCTTGCATCTCTCTAGCTTCAAAGATGAAAAAATCCACCTTCTCTTTAATTAGTTTTCTGGTAAAAAAATAGGATTAAACAGAAAAACCCCATTGGAAATCGATTTTGATTCGATTCAATGCAACAGAGCGAGGAGGGAATCATCTTCGATACGCAGACGATTCATCGCATGGTGCTTCTGATTCTTGGCGTGTTGAAATGGCGAATGCGATCGGTGACGCCTTTCGCATTCCTCCTATTCTTCCTCTCGTTTTTCAAACGGAACGACCCTCCATTGAAGCAGGCTTTAAAAGCTAGGTCTACAAAGATCGTTTTCAAAGCTCAGAACGGTAGAAAAGTCGGATCTTTTCCTCTTTCTTAGCTTTTTCTTGAATAAAATCGACTTGGATTTCTCTAATCTTCGGTGTGATTGCAGAAGTCAAGATCTAGAGTATAAACCGTCTGTAATCGCTGCTTCGGCACTACTCCCTGCTTCCCACGAGCTTTCCCCCCTGCAATTTCCTTGTTTTTGAAAGGCGATTTCTTCTTGTGTATATAAATAAAGTAAGACAAAACCCAGGAAAAAATCGCAGCTTTTATCTAATTTCTCCAATTTTATATTTTTTTATTTTTGCTTGGGTTTGTAGGAGAAGCTGTTGGATTGCTACAATCTGATGCAAGGTGTGGTAATGGACGGTTATGAATCGATCTTGTTGGATTAGGTATGGAGTTTGGACACGCCAGTCAATGTCCTTGATTGTCATTCCCTGAGCTTGGAAAGCGAGAAAACCGGCTGCATTAGCATTGGATGCGCTGTTACGATATCGGAAGCATGGACGAAGAAGAGAAAGATAATGCGCTATTACGAGAAAATCGATCTTTTGGATTTTTTTTTCATCAAGCCAGAGAGATGCAAGAGATTGGAATTCAGCGACGGAAGGAGGGAACGGATTTATGATGATGTCGAAGGAAAGTGTAGTTGAGACAGATCTTGCAGATCCTGAGCTTGTGGAGGGCAAGATTACATCTCTCTGATATGGCGGTGCAGTGCAATGAAAGCACTGCACGACAACCTGCATTGTCATCTAATTGCGGAGACGCGTGGACGACCCAAAATGGTTCCGGCAACGTACTCGGCCGCCAGCAAACCACGTGTTGATGTTTGGATTCAAACCTCATTAAATGTATATTTTATTAAAATATACAATACTCTACCACCTGGGCCCGAAATCCAAACATGCCCTAAAATAAAAACCAAACAAAGAAATCTAAAGCGTTCACGATGTTCTAAATAATAACAATAAGCATAACCTAAAATATGAAATCAATTCGACGAGTGGGCCACAATCATGAGATCCCATGATGGGTTTTTCTTGACTATCGGGCCCTCCCTTTTGAACCAAAACTTCGTCTTTTAGCTAGGAGGCCCTCCCTGGATGTCGTTATCGAGCCAGATTGATGGTGGGGCCCTCCTTCTGCGTGCGTATTGTGTACCTTGTTTCTTCTTATTCGTGTGGATGAGCAATCATGAGTAGAACTCTTGAGCTTTGTCACACTTCGACACAATGGTTAGGGTAGGCAATGTCATCTTACTCACGACCTTGGTCTTTGTCCACAGTTCTTAGTCCCTACATAGTATGAGGCAACTCTCTATCTCCTCTTGCATGCTTCTGGCTCCTCCCTTTCTGCCACACGCAATCACAATAGGATCATTTATGCCCTCACCTTCTTTGGAACACAAGGATAGCCCTTCACATTGCGGTAGACCCATAGCAAGTGTTCCTTAACTGAGAAAGTCTTGCACTCCTCAAGACATGGCCACATTAATTGCACGTGGACTCAAATATTTCCTCTCAAGTGACTATGTGATCGCTCGATTTCCTTTCCTCCAGTGTTTATACCATCAGTATTGTTATATGTATCGCTAACTAGGGATCCAAAAACATGTATGGATATCGCTGATACTAGGAAATGTATCGCCAATTTAGGGAAATATAGGGGAAACATGACGAAAACAGTGATATTTTTTACCCAACGAGGTTTGGGCGAGTGGCCTTCACCGTGGGTTTGCTTCCTATAGGTGTGGGTTCGATTCCCCTCCTTGGCATTCCCGATACACGTGGTTGTGGGTGATTGCATGTATTCGCAGGGACTAGTCTCACTTCAAAAGAGGTGGGGACACCCTTTGTCTTTTTTTTTTTTTTTTTTTTTCTTAAAAAAACAGTGATATTTTTCAATGAAACTTTAGGAGATGCTAAAAGACACATATTTACATATTTCGGAATAAAAAAGTGGCAAAAGAACCATAAATAATAAGTTTCCATTTAATATGGGCCTAAAGCAAGTGTTGTCATAAAAAATTAGTGCAACAATAACCAAAATGAGTTCATATTATATAATTGTAGGTACTAAACGATGACAAAAAAAAAGTTTAACTAAAAAAAATGCCTACCTAGCCATATGTTGTACTCACATTGAGTTACGAGGTGGCTCGAAGTTGTCTTCTCCACACCCACTCAGTTGGCAATTGTATTGTTGCTTCACGTATTAATAGTATTGTGCCTAGGTCATCGTCTGTTCATATAGTGGAGGTAATCTCTCACGTATCTTTGGTACTCATCCTCTCCGAATTATATGACTATGCCCAAATGTGGGTATTGCGTAATGGTAATCGACCTTGGATGTGTTCTGAGGAAATGGACTGACTCCAACCACGACTCTCGAATAGAACTGAGCCCAATCATACGATGTATATCCCAAGTATCCCCTTCCGTGCTTGTAATTGTAAGTGCTCTCTTGCGGCTGTGCGTATTTGTAGCTAGACAACTGTGACTGAGTGTCATAACGCCATACCCATAATCGATGTTCATCACACAGTACCCATGTCTGTCCGTACTCGTACAATTCGAGGAAGATGAGTACCAGAGATAAGTGAGAGAGTACCTCCATTGGTACGAGCAGACGATGACTTGAGCACAATACTGCTGGCACATTAAGCCATAGTATTACGGCATACAGAGTAGGGATCGAGATAACAATTACGAGCCACCTTGTAACTCCATGTGGGTATGAGGAATGTCTAGATTGGTATGTTTTTGAGTTCCTTTACTTTTTAGATGTCTTAGTTATTATTTGGTACTTGGATTTGTATTCGATAAATTCATTTTGGTTATTGTTGAACTTATTTCTTACGAAAGCACGTGCTTTTAAGCCCTCATTAAATGGAAACTAATTCTTTATGCATCATTTTTTGCAATTTTTTTAATTTCTAAATATGCGATTATGTGTATTTTTGCATCTTCTTTAGTTTCGCTGAAAAATTCCACTGTTTCCCCCATGTTTCCCCAATGTTTCTCTTAGTCAGTGATACATTTTCGAGAATTGGCGATATTATCGGCAATATCGATACTTATTTCTATATCCTTGGCCAGCGAAACTTGTAACGATATCGATATTATGAGCATTGATCATGACGTACCGGTCTCTTCGAAACATCGAAGGAGTTTGCCTTGGTCCTCTGCTTTCTAATGATCTGGTCGACGTCAATACCAACAGATGCTTCTCTCTCGACTACATTTGGAGTAGGGCCTCCCTCGGCATCATCTAAATCGTCTGACTTGACCCATTCATAAAGTGGGTCCTCAACATCATTATCGAACCGTGGCATCGTGTCCATTGTGATGGGGACATCATGCGCTCACACGCACACGCTACCCCCCTACGCACGTATGCACGGAGGAGGGCCCCCACCGTCGATCTGGCTCAATGACGACGTCCAGGGAGGGCCTCCTAGTTAGAAGACGGAGTTTTGATTCAAAGAGTGGGCCCGATTGTCAAGAAAAGCCCATCATGGGATCTTATAATCGTGGCCCACTAGTCAGATTAATCTCATATTTTAGGTTTTGCTTATTAATGTTATTTAGAGTATCATGGATGGTTTAGATTTCTTTAATTTTTTTTTTTTTTTTTTTTTTTTTTTTTTTTTGTTTACTTCATCGCTAAGTAATAGGTTGCGCACATGGCGCGAGTTTTGGGTATAGGGTTTTCCTATAAATAGGCACCCCTTGTAGGGTTTTTTTTTTTTTTTCAATGAATATTAATAAAAATTGCTGCGTTTTCCTGCTCTTTTTTGAGTTTTGAAAACCTAATTGGGTGCGAAGCCCTCCCTTCTTCGAAGGGCTAACTACTGTGGTGCGAAGCCACATCTATCCCGATTCGCTCCCACCTTCTTCCATCCATATTTCTCTCCTCCTACAAGCATTCCATCTACAAATCCATCAATAGTTGCAGCCGTTTTTCTCTTTACAGCAGATTTCCAGAATTTGGCCCTGCAGGAGGGCTGAAACTTTGGCGGAGCACCACGCACAAACCGTGCGTCGGATCGAGCTGAGATTTAGGGGGTTTTGGAGTCCATCCCTGGTTGACTAGGGCCAAGGTGCCCTTTTTCTGAATAGTGGGCCCCACACACGTGCGGCCGTGATCACACGCATGTGCATCTGGGCCATTGTTGCTGTCCGCGGGCGGGAACTGTTTTCCGGTTCAGGTTTTCTTCTTATTTTACCCTCTCATACTAGTTTTTCATAAACCCTAACCCTAGATTGTATTATCCTTAATTTATTTGCCCATTTTCTCACCCTAGGGTTCCTTGAATTGAAATTGGTGAATCCCTTGGATTAGGGACTGATTGCTGTGCATCTGTGGATGATTACTGCTCGTCTTTGAGCATCGTTTGGTTTATAATTTTAACAGATCCAACCCTAACCTGTGTAGGCCTGGACCCTTGTAGATTCCCCTTTACTTGAATGTTTGAGCTTTTGTGTAGGATGTGGAATTAATATGGATTGTTTTGAATTAGTATGATATAAAGCTTGAGATCTTGCATATCATATTTAATTTTCCATGTCCTGCATCACATTGACAGTAGGTCGAGCGGGTCCTGATGTGCCTCTTTCTTGATTTGCTCATAGCTGCCTCTCTTTCTTGATTTTGCAACTTCTTTATATCCCAGTTTGTTCCTCCTGTTGGTGTGTATAAACAACCATGTGCTCCGATTCTTCTCGCATGGTGAAGAGGAGACAATCTGTGCGAGAGCATAGATAGCCAATAACTTTAATGTGGGTACATTGCTCACCACTCGTCTGTCTATCCATTAAAAACATGTTTTAGTTTAAATGGGGAATGTAATTAATTAAAAACCATACCATTTACTTATTAAAATAATAAACAAACTCACATGATATCATTGTCTATCGCTGCTTTTCTAGGTGCAACTGAGCACACACCTGTAGCATCTCTAAAATGTAGCAGCTGTAAACACAGATTCACAATCATCATTTTGAATCATCCATATAAGCATATGCTATAAAAAAATATATGTTTTACCATTTTGAAAATCTGCTTAATTAGCATTTATCTGGTTCTCGAAATCTGATTTTTTGCTCAGAGTTAGGGAACAACTTTTCATAGGCCTGATGGACGGCTATCGTCAATGTGTTATTCTCCTATAGCGAATGTTTGTAATGGAACTTGGGGTTCTGGTAATATGCTGAAACCCAAATAATACTAAATCAGTTACATTAACATATAAACAAAAGTGGAACTTAAACTGCAAGTGCAAGTGATAAATAAATAAAGTTAAATGTAACAACCTTACTAGCTTGGTGGAGTGGATGGTCAAGTGTCTTAGTCTATATGTGTTGATGATCTAGATCACCCATAGATGCGAATGGGGAGATGTAGCCCGTATCCTCTATCATCAAACTCATAAGCTTGTACAAGGACCCCATCAAAGGCCATGTCTCATTATCTACAACCTTAAGGAATGTAAATTGGTTCTAGGATACTAACAATGTCATGTACTCTGTCTTAGATGTAATCACTAAGTACCGTCCTTGCAACCCCCTTTCCACTCTGGGTCTATCTTTGATTTCACTTCAGATCTATACAATCTCCTTAGCCTCGCTTATTGCTTGTAAATTTGTCGAGTGTGATAAAGTTTGTGGCAAACTGTGTCGCACCCGGTTGGACAATATCCCTTGACGGTCAACAATCATGAGTGACTATATATGAAGTTTTTCACGCTCTTTGTTGCCTCAATGGTGTTCTTGACTGTTTCTCTTTGCCCTATGGACTTGAGCATTAGGTCAATGCAGTGAGTTGTGCACGGGGTCCAATCGATATTGTATTTTGTCAACTTCTTCCTTGCTTGACGAATGCGCTACCATTGTTCATCACAACTTACACAATATTCTTTAACTTCATCTCTCTAATAACTTCCTTCAAGAGGTTGTATATATAGGAGTGATCCTTTATGTGGGCGGATGCATCAATAAATCTGAGGAAAACGGGCTGCCCTCTACAATACATCATGAAGTTAATAATTGACAACTTCATGGGTCCCGTCCACCCATCGCACATAACCGTCACCCCGTACATCTCTCATTTTGGCTTGAGTTCACGTTCCCAAGCTTGCGTCTCATCATACTCGTGATTAGGTTAGGCCTCCAAGATCTCCTCTGACATTGAAGGCTTCATGCCTATCCTTGCACACTACACAATATCAATCATATTTTGAAAGTGAGGGTTGGCTACTCCATTTGCTGGTATGTAGCTCGAAATGAACCACCTAGCTATGGTGCTTCCCAGTCTCCTTGAAACTCCTTTGCTCCATGTCTTTAAATCTTCGCTGCTTTGCACCCGTGGGTGCAAATTACATGACGGGTCGAAGTTTGTGATCGGTTAGCCAGTTTAGTAGGAGGCCCTCTTTAACCACGCTCCTTAGGGCAAAGACTTTATAGATGCACCCATTGTTGGTGTACAACAAACGAGACTTAAAAACATATGGAGCAAGGGGGGTTTCAGGGAGACTATGAGGAGCGCACTATAGCTAGGTGGTTCATTTCGAGCTACATACCAGCAAATGTAGCAACCAACCCTAAACTCTAACTTCCATTACAAACGTTGGCTATGGGAAGGATAATGCATTGACGATGGCCATCCACTAGGTCTATGATAAGTTGTTCCCTAAAAAGCAGATTTCGGGAACCAGGTAAATGCAAATTTGAGAGTAGATTTTGGTAATGGTTAAATATATTTACTTTTTTGTAGCTTGTACATTTATGGGTGATTGAAAATGGTGATTGTGTATCTGTGTTTACAGTTGCTGCGTTTTATAGATGCTATAGGTGCATTCTCGGTCACACTTTGAAAAGCATCGATAAACGATGATATCATGTGAGCACTGTTTGAAGTATCCAAGATATTATCAAAATGACCCCATTATTCTTCTCATCTCCAGTTTGGGGTATCGATAACACTGGTAGTGATACCAATAACACTAGTACTATCAGAAATTCAAGTATTGACAACGTATCACTATTTATCGCCTATGTATCAATATTGCCAATGTATCGCCAATATTTTTGACTGTGTAAATTCTAAGCATCGCTTGTATTGCCACTGTATTGATATTGCTAATGCATCACCAATATTTTCTACCGTGTAAATTCCAGGTATGACTTGTATCACTTGTGTATCGGTGATATTTTGACAGTATCGCCTATGTATCGATAACGCCAAATATTTGTTTATTAAAAAAAAATTCATTTCAATTTTTTTTTTTTTTTTTTTTTTAAAAATTTTATTTTTGTTTATGGGTGCATGGTTGTATGCAATGTTCAATTTGTTGACGATAATATTGATGTATCATCATTATCACAACGTGGGCGATATCAAGACCAAAATCTTTCTTTTCCTTTCCAATTGTCGACGATTTCTCAACGAAATATCATGTGTTGTCGATATTCTGAAATATCAATGGATGTTGGGTGGTTGGACTGAATAGATGGGATGGTGTTGGATGAATAGATTGGATGGTTGGATGAATAGATGGGATGGTTGTATTGATTTCTTACGACATTACTTGCTTTTAGGCCCTTATTAAATGGAAACTTATTATGCATGCATTCTTTTCGCAATTTTTTGATTCCTAAATATGCAAATATGTGTATTTTAGCATCTCTTGAAGTTTCACTAAAAAATTCCACTATTTTCTCCACATTCTCCAATGTTCCCCGCATTTTCAATTATTGGTGATATTATCGGTGATATCGATATTGTTTCCGTATCCCTAGCCAACGAAACTTGTAGTGATGTTGATACTTGCTTATTATAATTAATAAATAGTATAGTTTATGATTAAGTAACTACATTCCCCATTTAAACTAAAACATATTCTAATGGATGGACAAGCAAGTGGTGGGCGATGTCCCTAGTCCCCACACTGCAGTTATAGGTTTATCCGTGTTCTCGCCTAGATTGTCTCCTCTTCGCCATGCGAGAGGAATTGGAGCACCTGGTTGCTCGTTCACACCAATAAGAGGAACAAACTGGGATATAAAAAGCTGCAAATATACTGCCATTATAATATGAAGTTGAAAGAGAGAACTATGGGTAGATTGAGAAATGGGAGGCACATCAAGACCGGTTCAACTTGTTGTCACTAGACACAATAGCACAATTCGATGATGATGCTGATGACCTACTGACCTACTTTATGAGTGGGTAAGTCAGGTGATGTATATGATGATGCCGAGGGAGGTCCCGCCGAGAGAGCAGCGTTTCTTGGTATTGATGCCAACCAAGTCGTTAGCGAGCAGACTGAGGTAGACTCCTTTGATTGCTTCGATGAGGAGTTCGGTACGTTATGATGGGGATGGCGAAGCATCTTCATAGTGCCCTCCTATCACCGGGTTGGTTTGAGTGATGATGAGACTTTATCCCCATTCGAGGTGGTCGTGGGATGACGATGACGATGGTGAGGGGACAAAGTCCAATATGGTTGGGGTGGTGGCGACACTGGCACTGATGAAGGTGGTTTGTTTTTATTTTTATTTTTATTTGGGAGGGGGGGAAGGGTTACACAATGAGTCAGAGTCAACAAATTGTTAGTCAGTTCACTGATTAGGCCCACTTTAACCATGCCACTTAGGATGAAGACTATGGATCTTGTGCATCATTCTTGCGAAGAGCAGTGCTGCCTAGTCAACATTTTCAGTGTTGGAAGAAGAATGTGGCATGTGCCAAGGAGTCTCTTGCACATAACTTGTCATCCATGGATATCGTTTTAGAGCTCTCTATTACGCCTTATGTGCATTGGGGATATTACGGTTATGGTCATGGTGGCTTCGACACTAACTCATACTTGTCCACTTATAGATATGCATTGCTGATGGATAGCATTTCCAGTTACAGGTACAGAGGGGAATATTCGGGTACCCGTTATATGATGATGGCCTAATACTATCTGGGACTCGGTCTGTACCCTCGGGACCCTACTCAGCTGCAATCCATATTAATCAATTAGTACCCACATTTGGGCATACTCATAAAGTTCGGGGAAGATGACTATCTGACTATCAGAGATACGTGAGAGCGTACCTCCACTGTATGAGCAGTCGATGGCCTAGGCATACTACTATTGACACATTGAGCAGTAGTTTCATGACAGACGGAGTAGGGATGAGATGACTACTTCAAGCCACCTCATAACTCTATTTGGGTATGAGGAAGGGATTAGATAGGTATATTTTTTAGTTCATTTACCTTTTAGATGTGTTAGCTATTTTTTCGTACTTGCATTTGTATTATATAAACTCATTTTGGTTATTATTGCATTGATTTCTTACGACAATACATATTTTAGGCCTCCATTAAATGGAGATTTATCATGGATGCATCATTTTTGCAATTTAAAAAAAAAAAAAAAAAAAAAAATTCCTAAATACACATTGTTCAAATTATCTATGATATTATTGAAATATCTCTGATATTATCTCTATCTCTAGCTCAGCGATACCAATAACATTGGCACCGATACCAATAACACTGGTAGTATTAGAAATTCTAGCCATCGGTGATGTATCAACAATGTATCGATATGACCAACATTTTCAACAATGTAAATTTTAGGTGTCGCTTGTATTGCCAATGTATTGATATCGCCAATGTATCACTAATTTTTCGACTATGTAAATTCTAGGTGTCGCTTGTATCGCTAGTACATTGGCGATATTTCGATATTATTGCAAAAAATCTGTTTATTAAAAAAAAAAATCATTTCAAAATTTTTATGGACGCATGGTTGCATGCAGTGTGCAATTTGTCGATGATAATATTAATAATATCGCAATATTATCGTTATCGCAACATGGGTGATATCGAGATCACAATATTTCATTTTCTTTCTAGTTGTCGACGATTTCTCGGCAAAATATCATTTGTTGTCGATATTCTGAAATATCGATGGATGTTTGGATGGAAGGTTGGATGGTTGGATGGATAGATGGGATGGATGGGATGGTTGGATTGATTTCTTACTACAAAACATGCTTTTAGGCCCCCGTTAAATGGAAACTTATTATGCATGCATTCTTTTTTTGTTTTTTTAATTCCTAAATCTGCAAATATGTGTGTTTAACATCTCCTGAAGTTTGACTGAAAAATTCCACAATTTCCCCCTTGTTTCCCCAACGTTTCCCACATTTCCGGTTATGGACAATATTTTGGGCGATATCGATATTGTTTCCGTATCCTTGGCCAACGAAACTTGTAGCGATGCCGATACTTCAAACAATGTATATTTTGCCATCTCCTTAGTTTCACTGAAAAATTCCACCATATCCCCAATGCTTCCCTCAATTAGCGATACAAGACGAGTCAGAGTCAGCAATTTGTTAGCGAGTTCATTGAGATGGCCCACTTTGACCATGCCACTCGTGACAAAGGCCATGATCTCGTCCATCATTTGTGCGGAGAGTAGCACCGCCTAGTCAGCATTTCTAGTGTTGGAAAAAGAATGCGGCACTCGCCGAGGAGTCCCTTGCATGTAGCTTGTTGTCCATGGATATCAGTTTAGAGCAGTGGAGCTCCACTTCTATTCCACCTTGTGTGCATTGGGGATATTATAGTCATGGGCATGATGGCTTCGAGACTCGGTCTTACTCATCCAATTAAGTATACGTGATGTCGACGGATAACATTTCCAGTTACGGGTATAGAGGGGAATATTCAGGTTACTTGTTATGACCAGGCC